>JAADVF010000269.1:0-34426 GCA_023334555.1 Elongisporangium undulatum
AAGGAACAGAGAACTCCCATGTGGAGGTTATTACTGTCGGTCGTTCTCTTAGCAGTAGCCGCCGCAGTAGTTGGCGTTGGTCGGATGCAGAGCCGGCCCCACGCTCACCTCAATGCACTTGAGCTGACCATTACGCCGCGCAGCTTCCGGTCCGTCCTTGAAGACCGAGTGGTGGTTGTTGGTGAAGGCCTCCAGAAAGAAGAGCTGGTGCTTGCCCTGGGTGTCCGTGCCCAGTTGACACGCGAACACGCCGTTCTTCACGCCGTTCTGGCCAAAGCCCACGATGTTGAGGATCTCTCCGCCTTCACGGACGCGTACACAGCCACCAACCGTGATATAACCCCCAACCTGCGGGATGGCGGCCCAGACACAGCCCTCCGCATCCAAGCAGATGCCATCGGGCGGGACTCCGATGTCGGCCCAGACTCGGCGGTTTGACAGCGATCCATCCTTGGCGATGTCGAAGGCCGTGAGCAGACTGCGGAAGGTCTCGGCCACGATCAACGTCTTGCCGTCAGGCGTAATGACCATGCCGTTGGGGAACAGCAAGTCGTTCGACTGCACGCTCACAGACTTCTCCGCGTCGTTGTCCACACTCACGAGTGTGGTGGATGCGCAGGAAGCGAAGTCCGTGAAGTCAAAGCCAAAGTTGCCCAAGTAGACGCGGCCCGAGACGTCCACAACCAGGTCGTTGACTCGAAAGGCCGTGACATGGGCCACGTCCGCATAGGTTTCAGCGTTCTTGTAGTCCTTGTCCAGCACCAGCAGCTTCTGGGAGTTCATGGATGTGACTACAAGCCGCTCGTCAGGCAGCCAGCCCAGGCCAGAGAGAAAGTCGTCTTGGTCTTCGTAGACCAGCGTCTTCTTCTTGGAGTTGAGATCGTACTTGAAGATCTGCTTGCCGTACATGTCTGTGAAGTAAAGCGCCTGCTCCAGCGTGCGGAAGCGGGGGCCTTCGCCATAAATGAAGCCGTCGCAGAGCAGAGTGGCGATGCGGTCCTTGGTCTTCTTGCTTGGCTTCTGGTCCGTCTCCCAGTCGGTCACGAGCAAATTGTAGCGGCGCGTGAACCAGTACCAGAGCCATTTACCAGGGAACATGATCACTGTCGGGATGGCTGTCTTGACGAAAGCAGGCTCCATCTCGGTCTTGAGTGAGTCTTGAGAGGCGGAAGGAGGAATGGTGATGCTGAATGGCTGGTCCTGGTCCAATCGCAGGAAGGAAGGATGCACTGATCTCAATTGAAATTAGAAGCACGCGTGATGAGCTGCGCATGTCAGGTTGAACTTGCGGAGGGAGACCACCAAAGTCACTTCTTTGAGGTACGACACACTACAGGCTCAGAGGCAACGCATCCAACGTCACCATTGAAGACTGAACCACGCATTTAGTAAGGCTAGGTCACGCTCACCTCCATGCACTTGAGCTGGACCGTGCTCACGTCCATCTTTGAAGACTGCGTGGTGGTCGCAAGTAAATGCTTCAAGGAAGAAAAGCTGGTGCTTGCCCTTCGCATCGGTGCCCAACTGGCAGGCGAGCACGCCGTTCTTCACTCCGCTCTGGCCAATGCCCACCATGTTCGCGACTTCACCACCTTCGCGGACGTGCGCCTGGCGACCGACTGTGACGTATCTTCCGATCTGTGGGATGGCAGCCCAGACGCAGCCCTTCGCGTCCAAGGGTCTGCCATCGGGCGGAGCTCCAATGTCTGCCCAGATCCCGAGGTTGGACAGCTGCTCATGATCACGACGTCCTTGACGACTGAATGCGGAGGCGGTAGATCCTACACGAAACCCCGAAGACACATCCATTTACTACTTACTATACATCTCCTAGACTCTGTTCTCAGCAGTAGCCGCCGCAGTAGCTGGCGTTGGTCGGATGCAGAGCCGGCCCCACGCTCACCTCGATGCTCTTGAGCTGGCCATTACGGCGCGCGGCCTCCGGTCCGTCCTTGAAGACCGCGTTGTGGTCGTACGTGAAAGCCTCCATGAAGAACAACTGGTGTTTGTCCTGGGCGTTCGTGCCCAACTGGCAGGCGAACACGCCGTTCACCACTCCGTTCTGGCCAAAACCCACCAGGTTGAGAATCTCCCCGCCTTCGCGCACGCGGATCAGGCCTCCGACCGTGACGCGCAGCCCGATCTGCGGGATGGCAGCCCAGACGCAGCCTTCCGCATCAAGGCAGATGCCATCGGGCGGGACCCCGAGATCGGCCCAAATGCGGCGGTTGGACAGAGACCCATCCGGGGCGATATCGAAGGCCGTGAGCACGCCGCGGAAGGTCTCGGCCACGATCAGTGTCTTGCCGTCGGGTGAGATCACGATGCCGTTAGGATGCAGCATCTCGTTGGATTGCACGCGGACGGAGCGCTCGTGGTCGTTCTCCACGCTCACGAAGGTCGTGGTCGAGGCCTCGGCCCAGTTCGTGTGGTCGAAGCCGAAGTTGCCCAAGTAGATCCGCCCCGAGACGTCCACCACGAGATCATTCACGCGGTAGCGCGTGACGTGGCCCAGCTCTGCGTAGGTGGATGCGACCTTGGTCTCTGTGTCTACCAGCAGCAGCTTCCGGCCGTTCATGGCCGTGACCACCATGCGATCGTCCGGCAGCCAGCCCAGGCCAGAGAGATAGTCGTCTGGGCACTCGTAGACCAGCGACGTCTGCTTGGAGGCCAAGTCGTACTTGAGGACCTGCTGGCCGTACATGTCCACGAAGTACAGCGCCTGCTCCTGCGTGCGGAAGCGCGGGCCTTCGCCGTAGATGAAGCCGTCGTGCAGCAGCGTGGCGATCTGGTCCTTGGTCTTGGTCCTCTCCGCCGTCTCCCAGTCCTTGACAAAGAGGCCGTAGCGGCGCGTGAGCCAGAACCAGAGCCACTTGGTCGGCGTCTCCATCTGGATGCTGGTGGGAACGAAAGCGGGCTCCATGGGGAACGGACTCGGGGCTTGAGGGAGCAGATTGCGGAATGGGAGGAGTCGACTCATCCATTAGGCTGGAAGGATCCAGTTGAACACAGAGTGGGACTTGAAGCTGAGCCTCATCCGATCAAATCCGAAGCCGACGAAGCTTGATCCAAAGCGCTTGGAGCTGCAGTGCAGACTGCGTAAGCTCTCAGCGCATGGCCTGACCAAGCGACTGGCTGCGTCGTATTGAGAGGCGTGGACCGAACAATGGAGACAACGGAGACTCAGGATGATCCTTTCGTCTGATTCCGTCGCTGCAGTCGCACATCCTGTTAAATAACAAGTCAACCGTAACAATAACTTTCAGATTCGATATGAATCGATAACATGAATTGTTGACGAAAGTGGCGGTGACGCGAAGGTCGCTGGAAGGCGCGGGTCGTTGCGGGTGCGTTTGTTTGGGCGAGCCCCCGCACTCATGAACATGCCGCGCAGTCCCGCAGTCGCGACGCCGCGCGGAGGCGTCAGCGTCAGCCCCTCGGGCCGCGCTGGGGCGGCTCCGGCGGCCTCGGCTACGGAGAAGCTTCTGGTCCAGTTCCTGCGCGCGCGCGGGTACCAGGTGGCGGTGCCCTCAGACGACAATGGCGACGTAGTCATGGAGGACCCGAGCGACGTGGCCGAGGCGCACCAGCCTCTGGCGGCCACGGCCAACTCCATGGACCAGTACGCGCAGCAGCTGGGGCTCAGCACCGACGCCTGCGCCGTCAATCACTTGGTAAGCTCTTGATCGTCCATTGAGCCAAGACAGCGATTGACTCGTGGTGTCCTGTCCTGTAGCTGTTCCACGGGCTGAGCGAGAGTCACGGCGACCCGCGCGCCTACGAGGATGCGTACGTGCAGCTGCTGGCCTGGATCGGCAACTCGCTGGAAATGTACAAGTACGAGCTGCACGCCGTGGCGTTCCCTGTGTTCGTGCACTGCTTCCTGGACCTCGTGGCCAAGGGCTTCGTGGACCAGGCCCAGGCGTTCCTGCGGCGCCACGCGCACGACCACACGCGGCTGCATGGCGAGGAAGTGCGCGCGCTCGGCCGCATTCTGGCGCGCGACCACCTGGCGACCAACGAGTACGCGCAACAGGTGCTGCACAGCAAGTTCAACCTGCACATGAGTCTGCTGGCCTTCGAGCTGCTGCAGACGTTCCTGAGCCAGAGCCGGCTGTTCCTGCTGCTGGCGCTGGTCAACGCGCGCGTCAATCTGCTCGTGACGACGCAGCAGCCCACGGGCATGCTGGTGCGCGACCTGGACGAGTCGCTGAACGACGCCGTGGTGACCAACATGGAGCCCTGCGAGAGCTCCCGCACGTTCCAGAGCTCGGACGACATCGCGCAGGTCGTGATCAAGTCGGATGAGCCGAACGAGAGCGAGATCGGCGTGCCGCTCACTAGCGGAGCCTACGATCTGGAGTACATGGTGCACACGGGCGGCGGCCAGGGCGCCACGCTTGACGATCTGCACGCCATCAAGGTGCACTGGGGCGTGCTCCCGCCGCGCAAAGTGCACGTGGAGAGTGCCGATGGCGACCAGAACGGCAGCAAGGAGGACGGCGAGGGCAGCGGGGCCAACGGTGTAGCTGCCAGTGGCAGTGGGGCCTCTGGAGCTGGCGATGCAGCCGCCAACGCAGGCGACGGAGACAAGAAGTCTGCGGCTTCGGGCGATGGAGCGTCCTCGGCAGCCGGGGGCTCTTCTAAACCTGGCGACAAGGCCAAGACAGGCGACAAGAGCGCAGCAGGCGCTTCTGCAGCTGGGGCAGCAGCCAGTGACGCGCAACGCAAGCACAAGCGCACCAAGCTGTTGTCCGATGGAGCGCACGACAAGAAGCTGGATGGCGAGGTGCTCTGCCCGCTGCCGGACCGCAAGCTGCCGTTCCACGCGGAGATCCTGGAGAAGATTGTGCTGCGTCAACCGGCAGAGATGAAGGCCCAGGCTCTAGAGGACGCGCGCACGCGGGCGCCCGTGGGCAAGTCCCAGCTGCCGTCGGCCTTGTGCTTCACGTTCGTGAACTCGTCGACCCACATCAACAACGTCTACTTCAGCGACGACGTGACCATGGTCGGAGCCTCGTGCGACGACGGTTCGTTCCGCGTGTGGCGCAATGACGACCAGCCTCTGGGCACGGCCACGGGCTCGGTCTACAACGGTGATGTGGGCGGCGGCGACCACGACAACATCGTGGACGAGGACGAGAAGACAGCCGTGCTGCGCGGTCACTCGAGCGCGGTCTACGGTGCCAGCTTCTCGCCCGACAACCGCTTCGCCCTCACGGGCTCGGCGGACTCGACCGTGCGACTCTGGAGCCTCGCGGCCAAGAGCAACGTGGTGATATACCGCTCGCACGCGAGCTACCCGGTGTGGGACGTCTCGTTCGCGCCCCTGGGGTACTACTTTGCCTCGGCGTCCATGGACCGCACTGCCAGGCTCTGGAGCACGGACCACGTCACGCCGCTGCGCATCTACGCCGGTCACTTGTCCGACGTGGACTGCGTGCAGTTCCACCCGAACCACCACTACCTGGCCACGGGCTCGAGCGACAAGACCGTGCGGCTCTGGGACGTGCAGTCCGGCAAGTGTCTACGCGTGTTCACGGGCCACTTCCAGGGCGTCAAGACGCTCGCGTTCTCGCGCAACGGCCGGTACCTCGCGAGCTCGGGCGACGACCAGTACATTAACATTTGGGACCTGCACGCCGGCAAGCGGCTGGAGACGCTGATCGGCCACAAGGGCATGGTCACGTCGCTGGCGTTCAGCCAGGAGGACGCGGTGCTGGCCAGCGGCGGCATGGACTCTACCGTGCGGCTCTGGGATATGAACGCGCTCGCAGACAAGCCCACGGTGCTGCCGCACACGCCGCTGGTGCCGGCGTCCGCGGCGGTAAGACCAGGCGAAGACGGCGGTAACCGCTTCATCAAGCCGCTACAAATGGTGCGTCCGAGCGCCATGAAGGAGCTCCCGGTCTCTCGGTTCTTGCTGCAGACGCTTCGCTCCAAGCAGACGCCCATGTACAAGGTCCAGTTCACGCCCCGGAACCTGCTGCTGTGCGGCGGGGTGTTCCAGCCCAAGATGGAGTCGTAGCTTCCGCCGCGCGGGAGGCTTTAGAAATAGAAAGACGAGCGCGACACACGCAAAGGCCGACGTGAGCGAAGCAACCAGTTGCCTTTTTATTGTTATCATCTTCTGCCTTGCTCTACTTTCGTCGTGCTGCCAGCAGCAGCACCAGTGCCGCGCCGGCCGCCACCGAGGCGCCCAGAGTCACGCGTTTGACGAGCGCCAGCTCCTGCTTGAGGGTCTGCACCTGGTCCGCTACCACGGCCATGGACCGCGCCGCATACTTGCCCAGCACGTCCGGCTCGAGGTTCACGATGTCGCCGACCTTCTTGAGCGGCAGGATCACGTTGTTCTGCGTGTGCGCGATGAGCATGATGCTGAAGAAGCCCTGGACCGGGTCCACCTCGCAGACTGTGAGGCTCGTGCCGTCGATAGCGATGTAGCCCTTGTGGATGATGTTCTGTAGGATCTCAGGTGGGGTCGTGATGCGCACCCAGAGCGAGTCGTTCTCGCGCGTGAAGCTGCGGATCACGCCAGTGCCGTCCACGTGGCCCTGCACGAAGTGACCGCTGTTGCGAGCATCCACGCCCATGCTGCGCTCCACGTTGACCTTGTCCCCGGCCTTGAGCACGCCCAGATTGGTGCGGCGCAGCGTCTCGGGCGCCACGCCAAAGGCCACGCGGTCGCTCTCGAGCGCCGTGGCCGTGAGGCACGTGCCGTTGACGGCGATGCTGCAGCCCAGGTACGCGCCCTCAAGCGCCACAGAGACCTTCACGACCAGCTCGAAGCCCTCACCCGTCTCTCCGTTCCAGAGCAGCAGGTCGCTGCGCTGCGCCATGGACACGACCGTGCCGATCTCCTCGATGATGCCGGTGAACATGCTGGGCTTCTTGCTGGCGAATGTGCGAATGACCAGCGAACAGCTCCGATTGCGCTCCAGTCAAAACTCAAAAGAAGGTTGATATAGTTAAATATATATCAAAGAAAGGTGTAAACTTTATCAAATGTATCTTTGGTTTTGTATAAGGAACACCTTGTTGTGGCAAAACAGATGCCCAATCACGATAACGGACGCGGACGGATCATGCAACATGCACACGTAATCACTGGATTGGGTCATCATTCGCTCTAATCAATAGCTGCCGCCCGTGGAGCTCTGGCCCTGGACGATGGCCACGCCGGCACTCGTGCCCAGACGCGTGGCACCCAATGCCACCATCCTGGCTGCGTCCTCGCTGGAGCGGATACCGCCGCTGGCCTTGACGCTCTTACCGGCCGCCTTGGCCAGCTCCGCCATTAGGATCACGTCCTCTTCGCTCGCGCCTACGTCAATAGCAACACGTCAGTCAGTCAGTCAGGTGCACCTTCTTAATAATGGCCAAGCACCATGGACTGAAGGCAGTTACCTCGCGTGGAGAAGCCCGTGGACGTCTTGATGAAGTCGGCGCCGGCCGCAAGCGCCAGTTCGCTGGCCTTGCGGATCTGCGTAGGCGTGAGCAGCGCCGTCTCCAGGATCACCTTGCTGACGACATGTTTGGCCTTGCAGACCGACACGACGGCGCAGATGTCGCGCAGCACGTAGTCGTACTCGCCTGCGAGCAATCGGCCCACATTGATGACCATGTCGATCTCTTCGGCACCGGCAGCGATGCATTCCTGGGCTTCAAAGGCCTTGACGGACGACGTGGTGGCGCCCAACGGGAATCCCACGACGCAGCAGACCTTGACGTGGTTCTGGAGCTGCTGGCTGGTCTTGATGGCGTCCAGTGTCTGCACAAGCAGGCGTAGAGTGAGTTTCTCAAGTCGCTGGTAGACTGCAGATTGGTTGCATGGTGAACGAACCTCTCGGGCCAGAGACGCGTACGACGCATTGACACAGACCGAGCAGAACGCGTGTTCGGCAGCTTCTTGGCATAGCTGACGGACCTGCGTCGGTTGGGCGTCGGCCTGCAACGCACAAAGGACAGTCATGAGCTCAAGTCCACAGCAATGAAGCTGCTGCTTCTGGCTCAGCTGGTACCTTGAGCAGCGTGTGGTCGATGTATTGGTTCATGGCAGCTGAGTGAGTGAGTGAATGCGCGGGGGGAGCGCTGCGTGTGGTAATGGATGAGGAAGCGCGCGCGCCACGCAGCACCTCAGGCTCTAGCGTCTACAGTCGTTCGCATTCACGGGTCGGCGGTCCAATAATAAGCCAATCACAAGCCAATCAATTTTCATATGGATACTCTCATTGGTAGAAAAGATCGCGTAGCAAAAAACAAACACATTTCAACGCATTTGATTGGTCAATATCCACAGCTTCGGCCCTAGCTTCAAGTCACACACGTCACAGATTCAGAACAGCGACGACTTGGGCGCCATGGCCTTGGCCACGCCCGCAATACCCATGGGCCGCGCAAAGCGCAGCGTGTAGAGCGTCCAGAGTGACGTCGAGAACACGAGCGCCGCTCCTCCCTGATGCGCCAGCGCCATGGTCGTGGGCACTGCGTTCACAAGCATGGTGACACCTCCAGTCACCTGCGCGGCCACAGCCAGCACGGTCCAGTTGAGCGCTCTCTTGGTCTCAGGTGGCAGCATTTCCCACATGTGGGGCTTGCGTGCGCAGGTGTACAACCACCCATAGGCGCCCAACGTGGTCAGAGCCAGCAGTCGATGGTCCAACTGCACGAGCGCCTGGTTGTCGTAGAAGTTGCGCTGCGTCGGCTGGATGACATGCAAAGCAACGTAAGATAGAGATACTCGCACCAAAGCAGCATCGAGCACAAACCGATTGGTCGAAGAGCCCCTTTGGGATCCAGTGGTCGCCCATCTTGGGGAACGTGTTGAAGACGCGGCCTGCGTCGATCTCCGCGACGAACGTACCGGCCGCGATCGTGCCCAAGAGCAGCCCAGTCGCGCCCTTGACGTACTTGCGGAAGGTACTTAGCTCTTTCAGTGTGCTGGACGACACAGATTCACGCAGCTTGACTGCGTGGGACGTAGGCGACACGAGATGGAAGGCCGTCCAGAGCGCCAGCGACATATTCGCCAGCGTCAGCGCCGTCTGCAAGATCCAATCAAGAGATCATCATCAGTAGCACAAGTACCAAGTAGCCTGCTGACTGGAGACTCACGTGCGCAGGCAAAGCAAGGGTGGCCACCGATTCGCGCTCGGGGTCCTTCACTTCCAGTTCGTGGCCGCCTTCGGTCAAGTTGGAGCGCACCATTTGCCGGCCGACGTACATTTGGGTCACGCCCAGTGCCAGCAGCAGCAACAGAGGGCCCTGCGTGGCAGGCGGCAATTTGTTCTTGTAGAAGAAGTAGGCCAGCGGACCAGAAACAGCGAGCGCACTGGTCTGGCCCAGCAAACGATGCGCGTATTCCCACTCGAAGTTGCGCTCAAAGTCCTCCAGCGTCTGTACAAGCAGCCATCGTGAGCTAGTCCATCGAGATAGATTCCTTTGATCGTCAAGCCTGAAGGAATGCACTTCTCACCATGGGTTTGTGCTGGTGGTGCTGGCAGAACTCCTGGTAGTGGCGGAAGTTGCGCTCCCAGTCCTCGCGTGACTTGGGCAGCGAGAAACCTGGCGGCTTGTAGTACAGCAGAGACGCCCCAGACCGCGTCAGTCTCGCGGCCGCACCAACTGTCAGCGTCGTGCCCATCAGCGCAGCGCAGCCAAACAGCCAATACGGCAGTGGATCACTCGCCACGCGCTCTTTGATCGACTGGAGGCCCAAGGCACTCGACATGGCGAAGCGCTAGAGCAGACAGAGGAGCATGGGCTCAGTTGAGCGCTTCTCAGGGTCCATGAAAGCCTGCATTATTACCTTCTGGTGGCCACCGAATGCCGACGTCTGGAGCTGAATCCGAGTCGAATGGTTCAGTGGAGACTTGGCCACGTTAGGAAGACAGCGACTTGCTTGTCCGCGCTGCACAATCGAGTCAACGTGTCAAGGTTCCTAGTAGCCGGAGTCTAGAGAGCTGTCAGCAGAGCTTCGTACCAGCAGGAGTTGTGAAGCCATGGCTTCTCAAGCGATTGTGAGCCTTGGAGTTCTCTCCCATGCATGGGCGTCTGCGAACAGGCAGCCAACGGCCGCTTGAGCTTCATGCGGCAGTTGGCCGCTTCAGGATCCGCTTCTCTCTCAACCAATCAGCAGCGTTTATGTGAAATATGGACCAATCGTCTTCACTTGATAGCTTTTCCCATGGACGTCAACATGACGTTCGAGGAGCGGATCGCGCGAGCCAAGGAAGCGGCTCGATTGGCGTCGATAGCAGCTATGAGTCGCCAATCGGTACCGCCCGCCCCACCTGTGGCCCCTTCGCCTACACAGGCGCTGTTCCGTGGCCCGCCTCCTCCTCCTCCGAGTGTCGCCGCCGCCAGTCATCAGGTGCCAGACGACCTTCGCAACCGCATCGACCATCTCGTTGAGTTTGTCGCGCGCAATGGATCAGCGTTTGAAGAGACTGTGAGAGAGCGCGAGCGTGAGAACCCTGCGTTTGCGTTCTTGCGGCCTGGAGCGCCGTATCATGACTATTATCAACGGCAAAAGCAGATCCGTGGAAGCGGATCCGCCCCGCTTCACGCTGGTGTGCCCTCAGTTCCGTTGATGCCATCAGTAGCGGACGAGTCGCTATCCGCAGGCGCTATAGCCAACGTCTGCAAAGCAGCGCTGCAGAGTGGATTGCCATCGTATGCGCCATTGCCAATTGAGCTGGTGCGTCAGTCAGCCACACTCGCGCCCGTGGAACCTGCTCGGCTGGAGATCCGTTTATCCGAGTTCTATCGCACGTAGCACTTTGATAAATAATATTCCCATCCGCTTGGTTTGCAACTTTCTCAGTGTCCGCTTCGAATCGCACGCTCTAACGCTTGTGGACCTGAGGATCCAGAGAACACAATCACTTCATCATCATCGTCGTTTTGACTGTCGAAATCCGCTTCGCAGCCATCCGCTCTGCTGGGTGGATCCCCGTCTTCAGAGGCTGTTTCCATAGTGAATCCGCCTCGCAAGTGCTGGAGCAGGTGCTGGACTTTGTCAGTATCTTGCTCCGGTGCCTCTGGACGCACCCGCACTGGTGGATCCCGAGTGACCATACTCGACGCCCCTCCGCGAGCACAGGCTTCAGTGGCAGAACCCACCGCACGAGCGATCTCCTGCGCCACACTGGGCTCTGTAATCATGGATTCAAATCGGTGAGCAGCTGCTCCGGCCTCTGTGGATCGCTGCACCTGCTTGTGCAGTCTCATAATTCGTGGAGAGATAACAGTACGAGGGCTCTTCGTCGGTGACAGCGAAGCCAAGAACTCGCGAGTGTCTTCGGTGGCCTGTGCGAGCGCCTTGACTTGCTGACGACAGGCAGTGCGCACCGACATGCGAGTTGTCATGGGTCGGTCTTTCCAAGACTCCGACGCTCGGTTTGCCAGCCACGGATCGGTGCAGTCCCTCTCTTCCTCGCAACAACGTGCCGTCTGCGGTCTACGCACCGCCGTGTGCCTGAAAGTCTTAGTGTTCGAGGGAGACGGCTTGTCGTGCTGCTCTTCAACTGTTGCAAGCATGGCTCCGGTGCAGGTTTCTTGTCTTTGCGCCCGCGTCATCTGTCGCGCCAGTCGTTCGAGCTCCTTGGAGACCTCCAGTCGTGACGCCTTCCGGTGCAGCCGCACGAGGTTCGATCGGCGCGTCTCGAGTGCGCTCACCACGAACGAGTGCGCGCTGCCACAACGCACCATAGTGGCACCGGTTCCCGACAGAGAGTACACTATCGTGGGAAGCGTCACAACGCGCGCCAGGGTCTTGGACTTGGTATCTTCATCGGGCAGGCCCAGCTGCCCCTCCTCGCCAAACCCCCACGCGTAAACCGAGCTGTCGGCGCACAGCGCGAGAGAGTGCCACTCGCCAAAGGCCAACTGAACCGCGTGTTTCCCCTGCAGCAGCCGAACTTTTGTCGGTACTCGACGATTGCGCTGTAGGCCGTGGCCTAATTGGCCGTATTGGCCATTGCCCCACAGGTACACATCAAAGGTCTGCGCTGCAATGGCTCCACTGTGGCTGCCACCGCAGGCGATGCTCTTGATTGGGACCCCGTCGAATGCTGCGATGACTGTGGGCTGCAAACAGGACTCCAGCATGGCGGCTCCGTGGCCCAGCCGTCCGTCGTCGCCATTTCCCCACGAGTAAACGCGCTGTCCACAGAGCGCGAGCGAGTGGTAATTGCCGCACGCGAGCTCAATTTCACTGTTCAAGTGCGCGTTCTTGGCGGCCATCAGAGTGCGGAAGAACACGATCCGCTCGAACACGGTGCGATCGATCCGGTCTCCGAGGCCCAGTTGGCCTGCGATGTTGCTGCCCGCAGCCAACACGCTCTGATCTTGAAGCACCACGAACGAGTGGTGCCCTCCGCAGAAGAGGCTTCTGGCATTCACCAGCTTGTCCACTCGTGCCGGAACTCCGTGAGGTCTCGAGCTCTTGGGCGCACCGAGGCCAAGTTGCCCGAAGGAGTTGTCGCCCCAAGCGAACACTTTTCCCTCAACCGTGAGACACAACGTATGGCTCCGGCCGCAGGCAACTTGCAGTACTGAGGTCGTGCCGAGTGCCGGCACGCGCACAGGGATCTTGGACGGATCGAGATGCGCGTCGCCTTGGCCTAGTTGCCCCTGCGCTCCGTCTCCAAAGCAGTAGAGATTCGAATAGACGTCCACTACGGCGGTGTGTGCTGCTCCGCAGGCCAATTGCACCGGATGGAGCCATTTGCAGGCGAATGGAGTCGGTACATCGGCGTTTTTCTCATCGTCCGGGGTTCCCAGACGGCCATGGCGACCACAGCCAAAGGCGAACAGGAATGCTGCTTCTTGAGGCAACACTGACACAAAAACCGACGGCAGCAAAGCTCCGGGCGTGAAAAACGGGTCGCTGGAGCCACTGGTACTGGCCTGGATCTTGTGGTGGATCTGAACCGTGCGGATCTCTGCATCCAGAGCACTCGTGACCAGGATCTCGCGGGCAGTGCGCCAGTCGCTTGCTGTTACCACGAGCTGCGCTGGCTGAACCACGACGCCGCACTTGGGCGTGATCACGCACACCTGGATGGTCACAGCGGCGCCTCGGGCCGGTGCACGGACCAGCTTGATGCGGTACCGGATCTCACTGGCGCGCCGTAGTCGCACGTATCGCGGGGTCACGCGCACGAGCTGGGGTTTCTTGCCTGTGTGCGGCTCGCTGTCGCGGTCGGCACCGGCGGCGGCCATTGCCGCATGGAGCATGTCTATCTCGGTGTCTTCGCAGTCCTGATGACGGTTTCTGAGAGCACAAGATTGGAACGCCGGTCAAAAATAATCCTCATGCAGGCGTGGATTTGATTGTTATCGGCGCCGGGGCAGCCATTTGAACTCCTTCTCGTACGTCGACTGGGCACTGAAGGTCAGTGGCTGCGGTGGGAAGCGCTGGTTCGCCAGGATCGGGTTGTCCATGAGTCGCGACGCACCCAACGGTGTCGAAGAGCGTTGCTTGCGTGGGGTCGGGCGCTTGGACGGAGTTGCGAACCTGTTAGCCGATACTCGTGCATTGTAGGACGGGGCTGGAGCTGCAACACCGTTGGACTCACAGCTCTCTCCCGAGCGGAAGTGCCGCTTCTGCTGTTGCTGAGAAGAAGCTGGAGCTGCAACACTGTTGGACTCGTAACTCTCACCTGAACGGAAGTGACGCCTCTGCAGCTGCGGGGAGCCCAGTGGAGTTGGAGCTGCAACGCTGTTGGCCTCGTAGTTCTCTCCCTGACGAAAGTGACGCTTCTGCTGTTGTGGGGGCTGAGCAGATTGCGGTGCTTGGCTGCGGACCGAAGCGTTGCTGGACTCATAGCTTTGTCCAGGGCGGAAATGCCGCTTCTCTTGCTGTGGAGAAGCGGCTGAGCGCTGCACATCGTTTTGTGAAGGGACGAGAACACGTGGACTCACAGCCGATATCTCTGTCTGAACACCTCGCTCCACTGTCGCCCTGGCTCTGGAGTCTGGTCGCACTTGGTACTCCGCAACGGGGGCAGCTGGTGGTGGGAAGAGCTCGCGAGCCGACTGTTGGGCCACAGCCCACGCGTCTGCGCCTGAGAGCACACGTCGACGCTTGCCATAGCGTGGTGGATGGGCTTCTGCTGGTTCATGGCGGTTGGATGGAGCTTCCCCCGTGTTCTCCTTTTGGAGCCAGCGAAAGTTGTCCGCGTACGTGGTCCGATACGCTTCTGCAGCCCAGGATGACGCTGGCGTGGGCTCTCGGCGTGGTGCTCCGCCTGGCTTGTGCAGCAGAGATCCACCGATGAGAGATGACGTCTGGTCGTAGTCCACGTAGTGCATGCCGGCCTGGCTGGTGCTGGCACTGCTTCGAGGGCGATAGTCACGCTGAGAGGACGTGGACCAAGAGTCGACTGAAGGTGCGGGGCTGCGTGTTCTAGCCGTTGGTAGCGAATAGATCACACGCGAAGGCTCTATGTTGCGTGGATGGTAGTCAGGCGCCAGGTTGAGTTGAACCGGCGCGCTGGGCTCTGCGGCCTCGAAAGATCCAAGCTGCTCTGGTTGCTGTTCCAATGGCCCAGGATGGTCTTCCTGGGTGCTCAGATCTATAACATCAGCGACAGCAGCAGGCTCTTGATGGTGAGTCGCTACAGGCTCATGGGGCTGCTCCAGCATGTACTGTCAGTCACCATTCAACGCAACCTTGACGCACACCTGCCGTTTATGACATACCTGCACAGCGACCACTGGCTCTGGCTCGGTCTCTGCTTCAAGATCCCACGCAAAGTTGGCTGGAACACGTTCATGCTTTGGTGCTGCGACGCCCGCAGGCCGTTGCGGGCGTTCCCATTCGCTCATGCCGTCGCGATGACGCGTCTGAAGATGGTGCTGCTCACAGAGCACGGACTGGGCGGCAGAACGAGAGCAAGCGTCAGTCATGAAGGCTTATCGCTCGTTACGTGCGCAGCCATAGGCAGCGGCGACTCACGAGTCGATCGAGCGCCTTGGAGACCTTCCAGACCCGCTCCGGGATCATGGTTTTGAACTTTTGAAATACCCGAACTTAGCGCCGATCCACCGCACGTTTCCCAAAGTTCGCACCACCCAATCTGTTTTCCTCGCGAACCAAATATGGAAGCCCGACAGTACTGGTTTTCGTGAACTCCTGGCTCCCTCGCTAATCTCATGAATTGACGCAAAACGTTAAAAACCGCCTCGGAGTCCCCTCAAGCGGCAACTGTACTGAAATATTTGCATGAAACGTGTTTTAAACGGTTGGCCCTCGCATTTGCTGTGCATAGTCGGGCCAAAGCGGCGCGCTCGTCCCGCGCGCTTTCCACTTGCTGCTGGTTCAGATCCGAATTGTCATCCTTCCTCTCAGCCGCCATGACCGACCAGCCTTCGCCCAAGCGCCAGCGCACCGGAGACAAGCCCGAGGAGGAGGAGCACGCCGCCCCCGCGCTGAGCGAGGAGACGCAGAAGGCCCTGCAGGCCGTGGATGAGGAGCTCGAGGCCGAGAACGAGAAGCTGGCTAACGAGATCCTGGCCATCGAGACCAAGTACAACGCCAACAAGCGCCCGGCCTACGAGAAGCGCGCCAAACTGCTAGCCGGCATCCCGAGCTTCTGGAAGCAGGTGTTGGTGAACCACCCGCTGATCGGCAACTGCCTGGACGACAACGACGAGAAGCTGCTGGAGGCGCTCACGGCGCTGGACGTGACCTTCGTGGATGAGAATGGCGGCTTCAAGATCGAGCTTAGCTTCGGCGACAACGCGTTCTTCTGCAACAAGACGCTGTTCAAGCAGGTCAAGTTCTCGGACGAGGGCGAAGCCGACGTCACGGCCAGCACGATCGAGTGGAAGGACTCGGCCGAGGCCAAGGAGCTCAAGGACGACGAGGACAGTCCGGCGTTCTTCCACTGGTTCGTGTCCACGGACGCCGACCAGGACCTGGCCGAGATCATCAAGGACGAGATCTGGAAGGCGCCCGTGCCGTTCTTCCTGAATGACGAGGACGAGGACGAGGAGGAAGGCGAAGAGGGAGATGAAGAGGAAGGCGGCGAGGACGAGGAGGCCGAAGAAGAGTAAATAATAGCCAGCGCACTCCAGTAATAAAGCTTTCGATTTTGCATAGTGTCCCGACTGTTTGCGCACGCATCAACTGGCCTTGGGCTTGCTGTCCGACGGAGCCTGCTTCTTCTTCTGGTACATGGCGCTGGGCAGCCACTTGATGGGATTGCGGTTGTACATGGGCCAATCCGGCAGCACGACCTAAGGATAGAGAGAGAGAGAGTCAGGACATGGACCATCAACACAGCAACGCTACGACGCGGCACCGTACGAGAGCGCCGAGCACGACTGCAGCCAGCCAGGCCTGGAAGGGGTACGTGAAGTCTTGGTGCACGTAGCCGTAGACCCACGCGGGCGCGCAGAGCAGCACGAAGCACAGCACCAGCAGCTTCTCGGCCTTGGCCTGCCCCTTGTAATCCACCATTTCCGATTCTGGCTCCCCTTCCACGTGGACGGCTTCTATTTGGACATATGCGATCGGTTAGGACAGGGTATGCATATCCGCAGTTCGCATTCTTGGAGAAGCATGGCGACGGCCCATGGCAAGCCGGCCGAGGGCATGGAGTGCCTGGCCACGATGGAGGACATCTCGGAGGCCGAGGGCAACTACTGCGAGTACCAGACGGCGCCCAGCGGTGCATGGCACCCGTCGCTCTTCGCGGCCGACGTGGTACAGCAGCTGCTGGCCACGCAGTTCCACGCGTACATGAAGGCCGTGCAGCAGGCGGACTGCAAGGCCGAGCTGCGTCGGCTTGTGGCCAAGGGCCCGCCAATCTGGGTCGAGGACAAGCACGCGCTGGCGCTGCCCGAGGGCGACACGCACGTCTGCCAGCTCTGGTTCGCCAAGGACGACCAGGAGCAGAGCGCCAAGCTGGACGGCGCGCTGGAAGGCGTTGAGCGCGAGACGCTCTGGGCCGAGCTGCGTCAGCTGCTGGAAGCCATGGAGGAAGACAAGGAGGAAGTGCGGTAAGCACGAGCGCAGACAGAGGACGAGCACCATCATAAATACATCACACATCCTCTTCATTCGCGTCTGTCTTGCTTGCGTCGCCTCTGCTGCTGCTTGCGCTCCTGCTTCTCTCGCCTGCGGTCGCGCACGAGCGAGTGGAAGCTCAGGCGGCTGCCGCTGGAGAGTCCGTAGTCCTCCAGCGTTCGCAGAAGGTCCTTGAGAGGCGTTCCGTTGCCACAGAGACACCATTTCCTCCACACGCTCTTCCTGTCAGTAGCAGCAGACGCACTGAGCCATGAAGATCATCACCAGAGGAAGTAGCCCAGCTCACCAAGAGACGCTGCGCTTGAGGTGCTTGACGGTGAGAGCGGCCTGCGTTGCCAGCTTCAGGCGCAGGACCGTGCAGCCGACAGGGACAGAGATATCTATAGCCACAGACAACAGTCAGGTCCATGACCGCCCGACCCAAGAGAGCTTGGTGTTGGTAATACCGATGCAGCTCTGGTCCAGCAGCTCCAGAGTCAGCGTCAGCGTCTGGCCACGCGCTTTCGCCAGCAGCAGCTGTAGTTGATCTGTTGAGGCCTCGCGAGGCACATCCGCCAGTGCTGGATCTGCCCACAGCCACTCAGTATCCACATGCATGCACACAGGAGCGTCGTCACCCGCAGCACCAACCGGCGCGGAGCTTCTCCAGCAGCTCCTGCATTTGGCAAGGCGGCAGTATTTCGGTCTGTACGGTACGTCCGCAGTCGACTTCAATAGTACCCCCTCGCGCAGATGAGCATGATGATGCCGAACGAGAAGACCGCGCTGGTGCTGGAGCTCGGGGCTCGCTATCTCAAGGCCGGGCTCTCGGAGGAGCGGGCGCCACGCTGCGTGCTGCGCTGGTCCATGGCAGAGCGGCTGAGCACCGCAGCGGCGTCCTCTCGCACCGACTGGGCCGCGTTCTTCTCGCCGGTGCTGCACCACGTCTGCTTCGAGTACGAATCGCGCACGTGGTCTTTCGCTATGTAGGCTATCCGGAACTGACGCTCTCTGTCAGTCAGCTACACGTGAACCCGACGCACCGCCGCGTGGTCGTGTGCGAGGACCTGGTCCTGCCCACGATTGTGCGGGAGTCGCTGCTGGAGCTGCTCGTGACCACGCTCAAGACCGCGTCCGTGACGTTCGTGCCAGCCATGTTGGTTGCGCTGCGGGCCACAGGCCACCACACGGCTCTGCTCGTGGACTGCGGGTACGGCGAGACGCGCCTGCTGCCCGTGTACAAGGGTCTTCCGCTGCAGCATCTTTACACGAGTGCGTTTCTTCCGGGCCCAAGGCGAGTGGTCTCGTGCGACTGACTGACGACTGTGAATGCGCGAACAGCGATCCCGACTGCCAGCGCCATGTGCTGCGACATCATTCGCAAGAGCATTGATACTGAGCAGCGGTCACTGACGCAGGAAGAGGCCGAGGACCTTTTGGAGCGAGCCTGCTTTGCCCAGCAGCTGGAGGTACTGCCTTGCACGCGCATTTTCATTCATGCAACCATGCAATGCGCTCACCACTCGTAACTCACGGCCTTAGAAACCCATTGAGAACATCACCGATGCCGAGTTCTACACGCACACCAAAGACGCGCTCACAGTAGGCCGCCGCATTCTTGCCTTGGCTTCTCCTGAATCTCTCCTGACAGTGGTCTCGTGTCTCTTGTAGATGTCGGGAGCTCTTCGCACTGCCGCCGTTGAGCACCTGTTCACAGGTACTATAGGCTCATCTATCTCCTGAGGTCTCTGTACAGCTTCTCACCCGTCTGTCATCTTCAGGTAACGACACAAACGGCGCATCGATCGTCGCGGGACTCGCAGACCTCATCAAACGCCTGCCGATTGATGTGCGCACCGCTATGCTTGAGAACGTTCTGCTGCTGGGCGGTACGTCCATGATCCCAGGCTTCGCGGCTCGTCTCGTGGCCGAACTGCAGACACAGCTACAGCAGAGCAACTCCAACGCTCGTGTGCACGTCGTGCCCTCGCATTTTCCACGCAACATGCTCTCGTGGGTCGGAGGCTCCATCTACGCAGCGACCGACAGCGCTCGCACTGATGGCATCAACGCCCATGCGTACCAGGCCCAACGAGGTGCACCAGACTGGCTGTCAGTAGGAGAAACCGTCTTGTAGACTGCGCTCGTTCTTGTTTCTTGAGTTGATAATCGCCCATTTGCGTCCTCTCCTGTGCATTTGACTCCATCTCCTCTCAACGGTCGCAGCAGAAAGATCGCGCCCCCATGCGTATCATCCCACGGCTGCCCAAGCACCAAAACCAAAGCCATGGGCTGAATCTGCTGCTACTTGTGCTGCTACTGGCGTTCGCAGCCCTTTCGCCTGCCCAGGCAACCATCACCGGCAGCACCTTCACGCCTAGCACCTACAGCGCTGGCGCTGTGACGACGGTGGACGTCGCACTCACGACTTCGCTCGATGTGCCTGTGGGCGGAGCTCTCGTGATCACGTTCCCACTCGGCTTCTACGCCAATCCAACGGTGACCAACCCCACGAATCCCAGCGGCATCGACGCGTCCAGCGTGGTCTCCGCGAGCCCCGGGGAGTCGTCCGTCGTGACGATCACGATCGCAGGCACTATCATGGCGGCAGGGACTATCGCTTTCACGCTTGACAACATCTTCAACCCAGGCACCGGCACAACGGCCATGTTCAAGGTCCAGTCATTTGACGGCAGTGGAAACGTGCTTGAGACCTCGAGCAACATTGCTGGGCTCTCTATCGTGCAGGGCACCACGCTTATCGATGCTCAGCTCTCGCTGGCCTCGCCCAATGCCGGAGTGGCTACGGTCTTCACAGTGACCTTCACCACGGGTATTTGGCTGCGAGCCGGATGCACCATCGAGCTGCAATTCCCGATGCTGCCCAGCAGTCAGTTCATCATCCCAGGCGTGACGTTCGCCGCAGTTTCAGGTGTTGACGCAGCATCGAATGTGGTCACGGTCACGCCTGCAACCAACACAGTGATTTTGACACTCGCTGGCGCAGGCTCATTGTCCGGCGCCTCTGTTTCCGTCGGCTTTGGCTCGATCTTCAATCCAGCAGCGCAGACTATGGGCAGCGCAGTCTTCGCTGTCCGCACGCGCGATCCGCAGGGTCGGATCTACCAGGCAAATACGGCCGTAGCAGGCACCACGATCGTATCCACGACGCTCTCAGCCACGGTAACGCCAACTTCATACTGGGCGGGCAACGTGACCACGTACACACTGTCATTCGACAACAACGCGTACCTCCCTCAGGGAAGTGTCATCACGTTCATGTTCAACACGCGCTTCGACTTCAGTGCCGTATCGCTTGGCATGCTGATCAGCCTGCCACGCGTCAACATAGCTCTGGTGATCGGTACGAACACACTCAAGCTCACGCTCGGCGTCGGGCCAGTGCTCGCAGGCTCGAATCGTGCGTTCACAGTCAACAACGTTCTCAATCCGGGCAGCTCATGCAACGAGTACGAGGTAACTTATTGCACCACGACATGGGAGGCCTACTCGATCTCCATCGCGGACGCAGGCGGCAACATCTTCGAGCAGAATGCTGCAGTAACAGGCACGCCGATCGTGATTACGCCAATGAGTTTTGGCCGCGTTCGGCCCTTGCTCAAAGATCCGTTGACCACGACGTCCATGACGCTACTGTTCAACACGCAGGTCAAAGTTCCGATCGGTGGCCAAGTGCAAGTCGTTCTGCCCACAGGGTTCGTCATCGCTGATTCCAGCTTGGTAGTAGCCAGTGGTCAGACATACATCTCGGCTTCAAGCACGACTGTCGTGGTCTCGGGGCTTCAGATTGCACTGACGATCGCAGGCGCGGTCATCACGCCGCCTTCGACTGGCGTGTCGGTCACATTTAGCAGTATCACGACACCAACGATCGACACCACGGGCACGTACACGATTCGCACGCTGGACTCTTACGGAGCAGTTCTGGAGGAGATCGACAACATCATCGGCGAAGGCTGCTGGACTCTCAACGGTTGCAACAATCGTGGCACATGCACGCTGTTTTCGCATACCTGCATTTGCGACCGCGGGTGGGGCGCGCCTACAGATATTACAGACTACAGCGCGCCTGATTGTACCATGCGTAAGTGTGATCAGACCATGAATGGGACTGCTTGGATGCCATCGCTTACTTGGACTTGTGATTGTTGTAGGCGTCTGCCCCGCCGGCTACGATTGGAATACGATTCCAACAAGCTCAACGGCAGGTCACTCGCAGCTACTTGAGTGCTCAGGCATGGGGTTCTGCGATCGCAACACTGGAAGGTGCAATTGCGTCGCAGGATTTGCTGGGAACGCTTGCCAACGGCGTACGTTCCGTTCTGTCGTTCTGTTCGGGCGTATGATTCACATTCTTGGTGATGGCTGCAGTGGACTGCCCCAACAAGTGCTCAGGACGGGGAGAATGTGTCAACATGCGCCGCATGGCAGGGATGATCAACGCGATGCCGCTGTCAGATGCCACAACGTATGCAGGCGCACAGGTTAGAGGAATACATCTGCTGGGCCGGGGCTTCGTCATGATAGCTTACCTTCGTACTTGTGATAGACCACCACGACGTGGGATGAAGGCCGAATCTTTGGCTGTGTGTGCGATTCAACTTGGGCTGTAGGTAAAGGAGCTGGCGAGATCCAAATGACCGAGTTTTTCGGTTACGATTGCTCCCTGCGTAAGCAATCCCCCAAGCAAATATTTGTCAACGCAAGGCAGCACTCACGTCAGTTGTCAATTTGCAGGCCACTGCCCCACAGGAAATGACCCAGAAACAACTGTCGACGAAACCAATTGCCAGGGTGTAGCTGCAGCCGGTGGACACGCGGTTGGCGACGCAGGCAATATTTGCTTCGTCGAGTGCTCCAATCGTGGTCTTTGCAACTACAAAACGGGTACCTGCACCTGCTTCACCGGATACACGGGCTATGCCTGTCAGACAAAAGACGCTTTGTCCTCGCAATAACATACAAAGCAAACTGAAAAGAAAAGATACCAGGAGGGCAACGAAGTCTTGTTCGATGTGTTGCTTTACCGTGCGTGTGGCTGGAGGCGACCTTAAATACTTCTGACTTGCGGTCGTTCATCGTCTCAGGACATTTGAAGCAGTAGTTCCTTCTCGTCCAGCGATCGCTTGCAGCTAATGTCGAGAATGTACACCTTGGATTGGCGCTTGAGGTCGATCTTGGCTTGCTTGGATGCTGGCAGATCGGCCACCGTGGCTTCTTGGAACCCACGCTCCATGAACCAGTGGGACGTTCGCGTTGTCATCACGAACACCTTGGTGACGCCCATTGATCGAGCCTTGCGAAGAATGAAGCCCAGTAGCGCGTTTCCCTAACAGCCCAGGCAACAGTCGTGTCAGTACAAATGAAACGCCCGTCATCACACCACGTTGGTCTCTCTTACCTTGCCCAGGTTGCGATATTGCGGGTCCACAGCCACGCATGCCATCTCAGCAAAGTTGTTCTCGTACGGTTGAAGAGCTGCACACGCGATGATGGCTCCATCGCGCTCCACGACTGCGAACGTGTGTACGTTGGACTCGATCTGCTCCTGGTTACGCGACACGAGTACGTCCATGTCCAGGAGCGGCTGGATGAGCCGCATGATGGACACAATGTCGCTGGGGTTGGCCATGCGCACGCCTTCGTACATGTGCTTGGAGATCATTAGCCCCTCGCCATCGCGCGTGAACAGTTCCTGCAGCAGACCGCCGTCCGTGTGACGACTGACCATGTGCGAGCGTGTGACACCGTTGACGCACGCCTTGATCGACTGCTTGAGGTAGAGCAGGAAGTCCGGCTGGACTTCTGGGTCGTGCTGCGCCAGGTCCAGGTACTGCTGGGCCTGTTCGATGATGAGCGCCTGCACCGTTTGGTTTGTGCGCGTGTCGATCATTTCTTCGCCGTCATGCAGGAAAATGAGCTTGTCGCTCTGCAGTTGGATCGCGCACTTGCTCGCGACCTTCTCCGACATGCAGTTGAACACCTCGCCGCTCGCGCTGTAGCCGATGCTCGAGATGAGCACGATGTCGCCCTTATCCAGCGCCTCGCGCACCTTGTTCGTGTTGAGACGGCGCATTTCGCCAGTGTTCTTGAAGTCCACGCCGCCGCGCACGCCGACCGGCTGCGCTGTGATGAAGTTGCCGGATGCGATATTAATGGGCCGTGGTCGACCGGGCGAGTTCACGATCCCGCGGCCGAGATAGCTCTCGATCTGGAAGCGCACGGACCCGGCGGCGTCCATGGCGCACTTGAGCTCCTCGGGGCCCGTGATGCGCACGCCGTGGTCGAACCGCTGCGAGAGCTGGCGCATCTCGAGCTGGCGGTTCAGCTGCGGCCGCGAGCCCGCCACGAGCACGAGCTTGACGCCGAAGGTGTTAAGCAGCGCGATGTCCTGCATCACGGCGCTGAACACGCTCGACTCGATAAGCTGGCCGGGCAGATGCAGCACCATGGTTGTGCCGCGGTGGAAGTTGATGTACGGCGACATTGTGCGGAACATCTCGGTGAACGAGCTCGGCCCGGGCTTGTTCACGCCGGGGACGTCCGCATGCGCCTTGACCTTGAGGCAGTCGGCCGGCACGACCGGCAGAAAGTCCGCGAAGGACGCCGTAGAGGAGGAAGAGGCAGCGGCAGAGGACGAGAGCACGCGGCGCTTGAGGCCGCGCGGGCCCAGCGTCGTGAGATGGCGGCGCCACATGCTTGCGCCTCTAGGCTCCGATTGCCAATTGAAGGGCAATCCTTGGGACGCAATGCGCGCACTGTGCGTCCTGCCTGCAGAAGATGAAACGGCTCGACTTGAAAAGGGTATAAAATAAGAGCAGGTATTTTTAGATTGCTGCTCACGCTAGCAGTACAATCGGTTTGAAAAGGGTATGTATTTATGACATCATGATCGTTTCACCACAAGAACCTGAGGTGGCGCATGTCGCATAGGTTGCACTTCTGAAGGAGACGCCAACGCTGGGATGTCGTCATATGGTCTTTGATTGGCTATAAAGAAGATTCCGAAGATGCGTTTTCAACCAATGGAAATCCACAGTAGCTCTTCGTGCACCAAAACATGGCTTCAGAAACCGCTGCAGAAGCTCTTCGGCTCTTGGAGGCTGATAGCTTTGATAGTCATCCTGTTTTATTCCGCCAGACGCGATGCCACGCCTTCCAGCAGCCCGTTCTCGATCATCTGGTGGCTCAGATCAATTCTCCGGCCAACGGTATCCACGAAAAATTTGGAGAACTCGCTGATCATGGGCCCGTTGTCTTCGCTAGAGGCCTCCGGAGTCACAATGAAGCAGGACTGCACGAGCGAGAAGCCGGGTCCCAGGTTCTTCGGCCGCTTGGTCACGATGTAAGCGTCTTCGAAGAAACGAACGCCGCGGGTCTGCTCGGATCCCATCTCGATGGGGTCGATCACAGCGCGCCAGACGATCACAGCACGGTCTTCTTCTACAAATCGACGCAGAACTTGATGCACGTGGAAGTTGCCTGAGGTCTGCGTGGCGTCCAAACTGACCATGAAGCTCTCAACAACAGTATCATCCGTGATGTCTCTCCTCTGCAAAGCATTAGCCATCAGCCTTTGTTTGTTCAAGTGGTCACTGTAATATAGGCACGTACCAATGGGACATACGCGCGGCGCGGCATGTGCTTGATGGAGCGCGTAAAGTGGTGCCACACCGCATTGCTGGAGGCGTGCAGATCAAACGGCATGATCTTGTTGGCGCACAGCTCCAAGTGCAGAGTGTCACCTTCGCTGCTTCCTGGGCATAGTCTGACGTTATGAAAGGCGTGCTCCGATCTGCACAGGCCATTTGCGTCAAAGATGGCGTCTAGATTCGTTTTGTACGCGCGATTCGCCCAGGCGTGAAGCGACTCGAAGATCTTGGCCTCGTCATAGTCTAAGCTTGTGTGCTTGAAGCGCTTCAGTCGCAGAGTCTCAACAGGTGATCGTAAGATCTAGGTTCCAGCACATAGCGAAGTCAGCAGAGGACCAGAGGCATGTTGCAGTGCTGCATCGCACCTCTGAAGGCATCCGCTTCTTGAGCAGCTTCTCCAGACTCCGCGCCACCTTGAGCTGTTCCTCCAGCACAAACCTCAGTCGGATACTTTCGCGTTCAGATTCCTGGCGCTGTGTCCGCTGCCGGACAGCGATAGCTTCCCATACAGCAGGTCCGCTGTCATCCCCTCGATTGGTGCCACTGGCGCACAGAGAAACCGCCGCTGTAGACGATCCGTTGAGCCCCGCAAGCTTGCCCTCCAGTTCTTGCACTTGCTGACGCAAATGCGCCAGCTCTACTTTGCGCTCAGCACGTGCACGGTTTGGATCGAAGCCGCTCGGTCTTTTACGTCTTGCTGGCTTGCTTTTGCTGACGTTCGAGCTTCCGTCGCCCTCTGCCGATCCATTGGTGAGCGCCGTCGCACCGGCTGCTACCGGTACTGCTTCCAGCACGACTTCGTCACGCACGTCAAGCGCGTCGGTCGTGCTCTCTGGATCAAACGTCAGCGGCTGCTGCAGCACTTCGTCTACAAACGACAGAGCGGCCGCGAGCACCTCGTCGTCATTCTCCAGCTCCATGAATCGGCAAGTCACTGCTAAAATACCGACTCGGACTTGGAGGGATACCGGTATTTCATCGCGGTACAGTATTTGAAGTGTTGATTGAACAGAATAGCAAACGATCTACAGTTCTAACTTCATGGTGCTTATTGCGACGTTCGAAGCGAAGCCATCTCTTCCAGCAGGCCGTTCTCGATCATCTGGTGACTCAGGCCGATTCTCCTGCCGACGGAATCTAGGAAGAAGTTGGAGAACTGGCCGATCAGAGGCCCGTGCTCTTCACTCGACGCCTCTGGAGTCACAATGAAGCACGACTGCACGAGAGAGAAGTCAGGGCCCAAGGTCTTGGACCTCTTGGTCACGATGTATCCGTCCTCGAAGAACCGCACGCCGCTCGTCTGCTCGCATCCCAACTCAATGGGGTCCAAGATAGCGCGCCAGACGATCACAACTCGGTCTTCCTCCACATAGCGACGGAGCACTTGGTACACGTGAAGGTCGGCGGCAGTCTGCTTGGCGCTGAGATTGATCAGGAAGCTCTCGACCACTGTGTCGCTCTTGATCTCTCGTCTCTGTAGCCCAACAGCGAGTTAGTACTCAGTACCACCATGCAATCTGTCCAAGGGATCACTGAGATGACACATACCAGTGGGACGTACACGCGACGTGGCATGTGCTTGATGGAGCGCGTGAAGTGGTGCCACACGGCGTTACTGGAGGCTTGCAGATCGAAGGGCATGCTCTTGTTGGCGCACAGCTCCAAGTGGAATCCGCCCTCGCGGCTTTCGTTTGGACAGATCCTCACGTGCTGATAAGCCTGCTCCATATTGTTCAGACCGTTGGCTTCGAAAAAGACGTCCAGATTGGTCCTGTATGCGGCTTCGGCCCACGAGTGGAGCGCTTGGAAGATCTTGGCTTCATCATAGTCCGAGTTGGTTCGTTTGAAGCGCTTTACCTGCAGCGTTTCAGCGGGAGATCGGAAGAGCTAGATGGGCAATGCAAGCACGCACAGCGTCAGAGCAAAACCATTGACATACAACAGTTTTGCGTCGCACATTGTAAGGCATCTGCCGCTTCAGGATCTTCGCCAGACTCCGCGCCACCTTGAGCTGCTCCTCCAGCACGAACCGCAGCCGGATGTTCTCCATTTCGGAGTCCCGACGCTGCGCCAGTTGCCGCTCAGCTATCGCCTTCCAGACGTCAGATTCGCTGTCACTAGTGTCTGGGTTATCACCGCAAATGCGCGAAACAGCGGACTGCCAAGCCGCTGGAGGGGTCGTTATCTGGAGCTCCGCAAGCTTGGCTTCCATCTCCAGCACCTGCTGTCGCAAGTACACGAGCTCGGTCTTACGCTGTGCACGCGCGCGGTTCGGATTGAAGCTGGTGGCTCGCTTGTGCCTCATCAGCTTCCCAGGATTATCGCTGGATGAGGACGCAACCGCCAAGCTTGAGGCCTGCGTGGCGCCATCTGAGACCGACTGCTGCTGCAGCGCCTCGTCCACAAACGACAGAGCGGCCGCAAGCACTTCCTCGTCATTCTCCAGCTCCAGACTCATGACTCCTGGCGGCTGATTGTAGGAATAGGCATCCCCAGGCCTCGCGACCAAGTGGCTTCGCTCTTCCACAAGATTATGAGCATGCGTTAATGTGCGCCACACTTCTTCCGCCGGTGCAACCTAACGTTACCGGTTTCTTTCGGAGACATACCGGTATCCTACTATCCAGCGCAAACATTCGGAGGGTGGGTTCAGTGGAGACCGGAAATACGCCATTCCATTGGCCGTAATGCGATCCATCTCAGTTACGGGATTATCGGCCAATCAGACGCCTCGTGAGCTGCCGGAATCTTTAGACCAGCTCATTTCGTCATGGCGTCCGTCGTGCCCACCCGTAGGAACTGCTGGCTTTGGCTGCTCGCACCTCTGCCCTCAGGCCGCCCCCGCTGACCCCAATGGGCTCTCTCTGTAGCGAGTGAAGCTCAGAGTCTGTCGCTTGCGTGCCGCAAGCTCTGGGACCTTGACAGCAACCGGTACGACCTCAAACGTCTCATGCTTTGCTTCTCTCTCTCTCTGTCACCATCACTTGACATGCATCACTCTACGGATGCGGAGCAGACTCGAGCCTGGCGTGGACTATGGCATCAACCTCCAGTATGGAAAGAGCGCGTACGAGAAGGGTGACGTGGCCGACGAGCCGCTGTTCACGTTCGTGGACCCAAGCATTTTCGAGCGCCGCACGTT
The DNA here is from genome assembly GCA_023334555.1 of Elongisporangium undulatum. Taxonomy (NCBI): domain Eukaryota; phylum Oomycota; class Peronosporomycetes; order Pythiales; family Pythiaceae; genus Elongisporangium; species Elongisporangium undulatum. The sequence goes on from JAADVF010000269.1 coordinate 27,836, forward strand.
CAAGCTCTTCTATGATCTGCTAGACAACTACGAGCGCGGCGTAAGAGCCTTCTTTCGTCCCTTGTGGCTTTGTGATGCTAAACAATCGCGTGCTTCTGGTAGACCGGTATCCCGGAGACTGTCACGCCCGAAGAGCTCACGGAGAACAACGAGTTCCTCAACGCCGTCATCGAGACTGCGCCCATGCGCTACGCCTACAAGTACGTCTGCTGCTCTCCCTTGGCTTCCAAGACCCAGTGACGCTCACACATTATCTCTTGTTGCAGCTGGCTGGTCAAGAACAAGAAGTTCTCGGGCGACATCCGCGCCTTCAAGAAGAAGCTCGACTTCCTCTGGTGCGTCTGGGTGCTCTGATGGAGCTGCAGCCAGCCTCAGTCGTCTCACTCTCTCTTTTCAACTCTCCAGGTTCGGTCTGTACCGCCGCCAAGCGAGCAACGATTCGTCTGGCTTTGAGCACGTCTTTGTGGGCGAAGAGCGCGATGTACGATCCTATCTATCACTCGCTCTGCGTCTCTAGTGACTCACATGCTGCACTCACAGGGCAAGGTCATGGGCTGCCACAACTGGATCCAGCTCTACAACGAGGAGCGCCAGGGCCGTCTGAACTACCACGGCTACATCAAGCCCAAGCAGCGTGGTCGAGGCGTCATGGAGCCCCACGACCACGAGCAGCTCGTGACGATCCAGTTCAAGTGGGACCGTGAGATCAAGCTCGTGTCTACCAGGTGCGTGGCCTTTGGCTTGCTCGCCCCTTCCTTCGGCTTATTGTTAACACTGCTCATCTCCTATCAGTCTGATCGGTGTCAGTCCCGAGTTCGAGCTCGCCCTGTACTCCATGTGCTTCCTCAACGGCCAGGAGGACAACAACGTGGAGCTTGGCCCTTACCACGCCAACATCAAGTGCTACACCTTTGGCCGCGGCCAGAACACCAAGATCGGCACGGCCTTCCCCGAGGCGTTGCCACTAACGGAGAAGCAGGCTGCTGTGCGTATCCAGGCCTCCTTCCGAGGCCGTCGCGTGCGCACGGAGACCAAGACGACCTTCAACGCCACGAGCACCTCGGCCTGGGGTCCTCCTCCCGGCCAGGCGCCTACCGCTCCGGCCCAGAAGCAGCCCGAAGCACCTCCTGCCCCTGGCGCCGGTGCCTGGGGCCAGCCCAAGTCCTTTGCGTCAGTGATCACTGGCAACACTCCGGCACCGGCCCCGGCTGCCGGTGGTCCAGCCCCTCCTCCGCCGACGGCCCAGGGTGCGTGGGGCCAGCCCCGCACGTGGACCAATTAGTCCGTGAGCCTTTGTCCATAGGAACCCCTTAGGAATGCATGCCGTAAGTTCAAACACGACTCCAAACTCTCGTCCGTTTCGATCGGCATGGGTTTCACAACGGCCCAGCCGCCATTGCGTCCCTTGGGCACTGCGCCACACAGGAGCTATCAACCACAGAACGCCATGGAGGCCAAGGCATCGCGCTCGCCGGACGATTTCGACGCCAAGAGCGCCAAGGCCGAGAATGAGCCCGACGACTGCGGCGTGGACGAGTCTGGCGTGCCGCGGTCCAACGTCGTGGCGTTGCGCCACGGCTACAACCAGACGTACATCCTCCGCTCCAGCAAGACGAATCTGCACGATGTGCTCTTTCGGTGCGGCAACTGGTGCTACAGCGGCAAGGTGGACCTCGGCAGCGCGTCCGTGGAGCTGGCCGATCTGCCGGTCGTGATCCCGGCGCTGCAGAAGCAGCAGGGCTCGCTGCAGTATCTGTGCGAGTGGAAGGCTATGCCGGCGTCCTCGCCCTACGCCGTGCCGCTCGAGACGCTCTACGACGTGTTCGACTTCATCGGGAACGAGCTCACGAGTCCGCGCATCGAGAACAAGCTGCTACAGGCGGCCGGCGAGTACGCCTGGGTGGACTCCGACGGGCCCGAGGCCAAGAACTTCTTCGAGCTGGTGAGCGGCGGCTACGACTGCTTTGATGACGTGGACCTGGTGGCCAGCAAGACCTTCGTGCGCGGGCTCGTGATGCTGGTGATCTACTACCGTCGCAGCTTCTACGTCGTACTCCAGGAAGGCGAGGGCGAGCAGCCGCTGCTGGACGTGCGGTTCCCAGACCTGTCGGCCCACCTGCAGGGCATCCAGCTCCAGAGCTACCGAGCGGACGACTGCACCAATATGAAGAAGCTGTCGCTGTGGCAGAGCGTCACGCCGGGCAAGCACCACAGCCCGCCCAAGCCGCTCAAGGTCCAGTGCAAGGACGTCACGGGCCAGGGCTACAACCAGACCTTCCTCATCCGCCGCACGCCGCGGCCGGACGACTCGCCCACGTCCGAGGCCAGCGCTCCGAGTCTGCGCGAGGTGCTCTTCCGCTTTGGCAACTGGTGCTACAATGGCCATGTGGACCTCGGGCCCAAGCTAGAGCTGGCGGACATTCCCGTGATCATCCCGATGCTGAGACGACAGCAGAGCGCTCTGGTAGGCCATCACCAAGCCAGCCGTTCTCGGGTACGAAGTCTCACTCTCTTTCTCACTGCCTAGACGTTCATGTGCGAAGTGTCGGCCATGCCCACGACGTCGCTCTTCACGCCGTCCATGGAGTATCTGGCCAGCGCCGTGCCTGCGATCCAGAGCGAGCTGTCCAAAGCCGAGCAGTTCATCCAGAGCATGGCGCTGTCCGGCGGAGCGTTCGGCGACAACGCCAGCCGCATCACCGAGTGGCTCGAGAACGACGATGTCGAGTGCTTCTTTGAGCTCGGCGTAGACAAGAGCGCTGCTCTCAAGGTAGGATGGGTCCAGAGGCCAGCCACAGTCATTGCCATTGCAGGTGCTCACGGGAGCTTGTGTCTCGCAGGACGTGGAGGCGATCGCCAGCAAGATCTACATCGGTGGCGTGGTGCTCGTGATGCTCTACTTCGACTTCACGTTCTACGTGTACGTGGAGAACGCCGAGGACGAGCAACCGCTGCTGGACACCAACTTCCCGGACGTGTGTTTCCAGAAGGAAGGGCTCCAGCTGCACACGTACCGCCAGGGCGTGGCTGGCTGTCCAGAGCTGCGACGTTTGAGTCTCTGGAAGGTGCAGAACGACCTGGACGACCTGGAAGAGGCAGGCGGTGCTGTTGTGGCCGCGTTAGCACAAGGCAAACTCAGTCTCTCGGCCTCATTGCACGCGGACGAGAAGCAGAACGAGAGCCGCCGGGAGGAAGACGTCAAGTTCGGCGACGCCAAAGCCAACAAGCTGCTGAGCAGCTCCGTAGACGGACCTCGGAAAGCGTCCCTGCCGCACCACATCGCGCCGCTCAAGCCCTCGAACGGCGTCATGACGCTCAAGAAGATGCCGGATATGGGGCTCACGGCGCCTTGGGACGACACGGGCAAGCCGCTTGGGCTCCGCAAGTAAGCAGCCGCAACACCAATAGCCCTATTTTCCCATCTTCCAATAGTAAACACCAACATGGCTACATTCCATCAACAGTATCCAGTAGCCCCGTCTCACGATCGATCGAGTTCACAGTTCAAGTCCAATCCTTTATTCTTGCTTTCTACAACGCACAACAACACACGAAGACCACGAGCTTCTGCCTGGCGACGCCGCTGCCGCAGCTCAGAAGCCCAGCGTCGCGCGCCCATAAAACTGCTCGTCTTCCTCTGGCACAGCCGCGATGGCAGCCGCGTGCGCTCCCATGGGCGTGTATCCGTTGCGCCGGCTACTCTTGCTGCTGCTGCTGCTGCTGGACGACGAGCCCGACTTGGCCGCCATCTTCTCTAACTGCTTGTTCATGACTAAATATTGATTGGCGGCTCGCAGCGCCTTGACCCACGAGGCCAGCTCCTGCGGCGTCTCGGCGTAGAAGTGCGACTGCTGGACGTTCGTGCACAAAATGAACTCTCGGCCGCGCTTCATGTCCTCGCAGACCACCTCGAGACTCTTGTCCGAGAGGTCGAACTTGCCGCGCACCTCCGTGTCGCCACGGCGCTTATAGTACTTGAGGAACCCATCTGCGGACAGCTCGCACCAGCGCTCGCGCGCGCCACGCATGGTCTTCATATTCTTGATCAGGTTCTTCTCGCTCCACTCGGTCGGTCCCTTCTCCAGGAAGCCTGAGAGCGTCTGCAGACCCTTCTTCTCTGTCGGCTTTTGGTTGCGCAGCTCCGTCATGGGCGATGAAGAGCTTGTCATGGTCTTGGAGCGGTGCAGGGACGCGTTCGGCTTGGTCGAAGAGGAGGAGGAAGTGGACGTCTTCTGGGTCGATGATGAAGACGAAGAAGACGACGAAGACGAAGAGGCCTTGGCCTTCGGGTCCGATGTGAGTGACCCCTGAGTCTTGAGTGCATGCAGCTGGTCCTGCGCCCGCTTGAGTTCCTCCTTGATGACGTGGCGCTTCTTCTGCCAGTCCTTGGCCAGCTCCTTGTCGCCTGTGTTCGCGGCCTTGGACAGCATTTCCACCGCTGACCGCTGCTTTTTCCGCAGCTCCAGGATCTTGGCTTCGAGATCCGCAATGTCTTTCGACAAACCCGTAGAGCCTGAAGACGAGGACGAAGCAGATGGCGACTTGTCCCCGCTTGAAGGGGAGCCGGACGACCGTTTGCTGCTGCTGCTCGACTCCTTATCATCACTCTTGCTCTTCTTGGTCTGAGAGGACGAAGACGACGACGACGATGAGCCCGTCAACTTGCTGAAGTGCTTGTTCAGCTGCTCCATCTCCTTGAGCACTCGGCTGACCTTGCGCTGCTCCTTCTGTAGCTCATCGTCCATGTACTTCTTGTTCTTCTTGAGCGCTGCTAGCTGCTCCGCCGGCGACGCGTTCGGATCAATGCCAAAAATATCATCATCAAACGCAGCTTCTTCTTCCTCGGTCTTGTCCAGCTTCGCCAGGGCCTTCTCCAGCTCATCCACGGAGGCCTGGAGCGTCACGCGCTCCTTTCGCAGGCGCTTGTTGCCGGCACCCATCTTGGCAATGTCTTCGGTCAGCTCGGCGTTACGCTTGGCCAGCGCATTGGCCTTGACCAGCTCTGGGTTCTCCATCTGGTACGACTCCTGCAGCTTCAGATGCTTCATCATGGTCTCGTACTTGACCTTGTCGTTCGTCAGGCGCTCGTTCTCGTCGCGCAGCTCCTGCCGCCGGCCGTTCAGGATGTTGAATTCGCTCGAGACGGTCTTCCACTTGAGCATCAGCCGGCTCATGTTGCGCGAGATCTTGCGGTTCTCGATGCTCCACATCTCGCTGTGCAGCTCACTCATGACCAGAATGCGCGTGTACTCCTGCTTCTGCTGCAGATAGGCCGACGGCGCGACCTCCGGCACGGTCGACAGTGGCCCGCCGCTCTCGCCCAAGGCCGCGTTGGCCTGTGCGGCGGCACTGGCCGAATCGAGCGTACCCTTATCCGCATCGGCAAAGCAGATCTTGAGTGGCCGAGAGGACGTCTTGCGCAGGCGCTCAGCGACCTCGTTGTACGTGAGCCCCGAGACCATCTTGCCGTCAATGGACGTCACGCGCATGCCAATGTTGAGGCGTCTGGACACAAGCAGTTAGAAAGCAGGCATAGCAGATAGGATGAGGAGCCACGAGGACGTACTGGTGCGGCTTAACGCTCCAGTTGTACAGCTCGGCGGGGCCGGCCTTGCCATTGACCTTGGGCAGGTCGTCCACTTCGGCCTGGAACTCGTTGAACGGGATGTTCTCCAGCTGCTTGACCTCGCAGATACTCACGCCCAGACGCGCTTCCTGGAACGTGATCTCGACCTTGGAGACCCAGTGGTACTCTGATGATGGGAGAGAGATGATGATATCAGATGATGCCGACTGGCAGGTAGAGACCAAGCGAGCGAGCGGTGGAGCACTCACCGCGCGGAGGCCTGACAACGGGCGGCACCCACTGGGTCTTGCCGGAGGGCGACATGTAGTAGTACCGGCCCTTCTGGGACTTGCTCTCCTTCTTGGTCCATCCGGGCGGCAGCCTCTCGTCATCTTCGTCAGCGGCGGCGGCGGCGGCGGCGGCGGGGGCGGCGGCGGCGGCGGCGGGGGTCTTGTTCTTGTTCTTGCCGCCCAGCGGCAGGGAGCTGTTGGTCCTGGTTACACACGAGGGCATCAGTTCAGTGGCGCCGTGAGAGGGAGCCCGCCGGGGGGCCGGCTGCGCATACTGACCTCCACATGACGTCGCGCTGCCTGTCGCTGTTCCCCCAGCAAGATGCCGGACGCGAATTGAGCTCTTGGAACTGTTCCCCCGTCGTACTTACGCGGAGACGCGCAGACGGCGCAAATTATGGGGCTCAGGAACGGATTTCAGCCAATCAGAGTGCGAAAAAATGGCTCCGGACGTTTTGCCAACAGAATAGTGTGCACCACACCATGCATGTCCCACTTTTACGTACCACGGGTTCATCTGGGCAGATAATCCAGGACAAAAGCCTATAAGAACTCCTAAATTAACTTGAAACGTAGGTCACTTCAACCAACAAGGTGGAAATGGAAATGAAGCCATGTTGAAATACGAAAGCCAGTCATAGGCTGATCTACCGGCCGCGACCACGGCCTCGGCCACGCCCACCACCTCGGCCACCACCGCCGCCTCGGCCTCCGTAGCCTCCGCTACCGCCATCT
>JAADVF010000027.1:0-94327 GCA_023334555.1 Elongisporangium undulatum
CTGTAGGCGAGCACGACCTTGTCACCGGGTTGGGCCTGGACGCTCATGGTTCTTGGAGAGAGAGAGGGGGGACGGACTTGAGCTGCTGGAAGCAAATTCGATTCTGCGTCTTGTGGGGAAACTGCAAAACCGCTGGTTGGCTCTTTTTCGCTTCAACAGAAGGCACCGTCCCCTCCACGTCCGCCCGTCCGCTAGATCTCCACCGATTAGTCCACTTAGTGGATCCAAGTCAAGCGCGAAATGTTCTTGTGGTGGACTGCGGCTCGCTGCGGTTGGGGGCCGTCAGACGTCATGATTCGATGGACCCAGACCGGAGTGATGGTCACTGCGGCGTCAGATCGGTTGATTCGATGGCGATTGAAGCGATGGACCAATCAAAGCCCAGGCGGCGGTTTCCCCACAAGACGCAGAATCGAATTTGCTTCCAGCAGCTCAAGTCCGTCCCCCCTCTCTCTCTCCAAGAACCATGAGCGTCCAGGCCCAACCCGGTGACAAGGTCGTGCTCGCCTACAGCGGCGGCCTCGACACGTCCATCATCCTCAAGTGGCTCGTGAACAAGGGCTTCGAGGTCATCTGCTACTGCGCCAACGTCGGCCAGCACGGCGAGAACTACGACAAGGTGCGCGAAAAGGCGCTCCAGCTCGGCGCCAGCAAGGTCTACATCGAGGACCTGCGCGAGGAGTTCGTCAAGCACTACATCTTCGAGGCCGTCAAGGCGAACGCCATTTACGAGTCGCGCTACCTACTTGGCACGTCGCTGGCCCGCCCCGTGATCGCCAAGAAGCAGGTGGAGATCGCTCAGGCCGAAGGCGCCAAGTACGTCTCCCACGGCGCCACCGGCAAGGGTAACGACCAGGTCCGTTTCGAGCTGTGCGCCCAGGCCCTGGATGCCAAGCTCAAGACCATCGCCCCGTGGCGTGACGCTGAGTTCATCGAGAAGTTCAAGGGCCGTGTGGATCTGATCCAGTACGCCGCCGAGCAGAACATCCCGATCGACGCTACCCCCAAGGCGCCGTACTCGGTGGATGAGAACCTGTACCACACCAGTTACGAGGCTGGTATGCTGGAGGACCCGATGACGGGCCCCATGCAGTCCATGTTCAAGATGACGGTGGACCCCAAGGTGGCTCCGGACCAGTCGGAGACTATCCGCATTCGCTTCGAGCAGGGTGTGCCTGTGGGCGTGACCAACCTCACGACCAACAGCGCCGAGAACACGGACGCTCTGTCGCTGTTCCTGGAGCTGAACCAGCTTGCTGGTAAGCACGGCGTGGGTCGCATCGACATTGTGGAGAACCGTTTCGTCGGCATTAAGTCGCGTGGCGTGTACGAGACCCCCGGCGGCACCATCCTGCGCGCTGCCCACCTGGACCTGGAAGGTCTGTGCATGGACCGTGAGGTGATGAAGGTGCGCGACACGCTGTCGGCCAAGTTCGCCGAGTTCTGCTACAACGGTTTCTGGTTCGCCCCCGAGATGGAGTTTGTGCGCAACGCCATCAACTTCTCGCAGCGCAACATCACTGGTTACGTGCACCTGGAGCTGTACAAGGGCAACGTGACGGTCATCGGCCGCCACTCGGACTTTGCTCTCTACAGCGCGGACCTGGCGTCCATGGACCAGGAGGGCGGCGGTGCCGACTTTGACTACAACCCGGCCGACGCGCAGGGCTTTATCCGCATCAACGCCACGCGCCTCAAGGCCTGGAAGAGCCGCAACGTGCCTCAGTAAATTAGTCTGTTCGATCGCAGTAAGTAGGATCGTGCATTATCAGTTGCCGCTGCGGCCGAGATCCTCCTGTTGAGGGGATTGACGTGAGCAGTGGATAGGAATTCATAACAACAACAACAACTCCATTTCATCTTTCATTTCGCCAGTGGCCATTGGATTTATGATGTATCCATTTGCGCAATCGATCATTGTGACGCACAGTCCAGTATTGGGGTGGTTCTTTTTATGTGTTCTGTTTTATCTAGAAAAATGGGTGAATTGGGTTTTCTATTTCCAACCGAAAACCCAATCACCCATCATTTCCACATAAGCCAACAGCAGCCAGAGAGAGACGACGCCATGGGAAACGATGGCGGCGTGATCGCCGTGAAGCGCAAGTTCATGCGCCACGCCAACGTCAAGACGCGTGGGGAGCAGGTGGACCAGGAGTCCGTGCGGCTGGAGCAGGTGTGGTTATGAAAGGATGCATGCTGATGCTTTATTACTATTGAGAAGCGTCTATCGCACCATTTATCAATACCTCGTGGCTACGAAGTATAAGACATCGTGGCGATAGCTGCAAAGAGATTTGCTTAGTTGGCCGGAACGCCGTTGAAGTAGAGAATGGCACGGATACACTGCAAGCACACAAACAAAGTCAGCATATGGCATACGAATCCTCGAGCGATAGCACTACGTACGTCTCCGTGGTGCATAGCCTTGAAGGCTTCGTTGACCTGGGCCAGGTCGAACTTGTGCGTGATGAACTCGTCCACCTTGATCTCCTTCTTCATGTACATGTCCACGAGCGCCGGCACACCGTCGCGGCTCTTGTAGCCACCAAAGGCGCTGCCAGCCCAGCGACGGCCAGTCACGAGCTGGAAGGGGCGCGTGGCGATCTCGACGCCGGACGCAGCCACGCCAATGACGCATGACTGGCCCCAGCCCTTGTGGCAGCATTCCAGAGCAGCACGCATGGTGCTGGCCAGACCAATGCACTCGAACGTGTAGTCGAGGCCGCCGAAGCCGTCCTCCATGGTCATATCGATCAGCACTTGCTGGATGGGCGTGTCCTTGTGGTCTAGAGGGTTCACGCAGTGCGTGGCGCCGAACTCCGTGGCGATGGCGAACTTCTTGGGGTTGATGTCCACGGCAATGATCTTGGTCGCTCCGGCGGCCTTAGCGCCCATGATGCAGGCCAGACCTACAGCACCCAGACCGAACACAGCGACCGACGAGCCGGCCTCGACCTTCATCGTGTTGTTCACAGCACCGAAGCCGGTCGTGATGCCACAGCCGAGCAGGCAGACCTTGTCCAGAGGCGCCGACTCGTGGATCTTGGCCACCGAGATCTCCGGGAGCACCGTGTACTCCGAGAACGTCGACGTGCCCATGAAGTGGAACAGAGTCTACACACAAGACACCTGTGAGCTTACGAGTCCAGGGCATTGCAGCGGACTGGTGAGTCCTACCTCGCCATTGCGCTTGCAGGTGAAGCGCGACGTGCCATCAGGCATCACGCCAGCGCCCTGCGTGGAGCGGATGATGGAGCAGAGGTTGGTCTTGGCCGACTTGCTGTAGCCATTACGATCATGTCAGTTGGATCTTACGAAAGTGTGCGGCCGAGAGAGAGAGCGCTACGTACCAGAACTTGCACTTGCGGCACTGGGGCGTGTAGCACGGGATGACGTGGTCGCCGACCTTAAGCGTGGTGACGTTGGGACCCACGCTCTCGACGATGCCGGCGCCCTCGTGTCCCATGATGCAGGGGAAGAGACCCTCCGGGTCGGCGCCCGAACGCGTGTACTCGTCCGTGTGGCACACGCCCGTGGCCACGATCTTGATGCGGACTTCGCCGTCGCGCGGGGGAGCGACCACGACGTCCTCGATGACGTAGTCCTCCTTGGCGGCCCAGCAGACGGCGGCCTTGCACGTGATCGGTCCGGGGGCGCTCATGGTGTAGTTGACGAGTGGCTCTTAGACGGAGAGTTTCCAAATGATTCCGCCCGTGAGGTCAGGATTTGGCACGACCATCACTCATTTGGATTCAAGGTTTTGGTCCGTAATCCCAGTGCCTGGATTACTGGGGAGTTATTAATTCCAACCACCCAAAATCCCATAATCGGAAAGTCTGGTTTTTGTGCAGCAAGCTATTGGTCGGACGGCCAATGAAGCAGCCAACAGATCTCTGGAGATACCTTTGCATTGGCCGTCCTACCCAACGGTTTGATCTGTTGACTACCGAGACTAATATGTACAACTTAACTACATATCCAATTGGAAAAGACTGTCTCCCAAAGCTCAGAAGAGGTTATTAGTGGTCTTGCTCTCGACTGTTTTTAGAGCCTTCTTGTGAAATCTGCATTAAGCATGATAAATCTATCACTCATCTAGGATTTTAATGTCTGACTAATTCTACCCAAGACTCTCTAGGTTTTTCATGAAATACCGATTTGAAACCAGTATTATCGGTTTATAGCTTAAACAAATACCGGTTACAAGTCAGAAATTGTGAAAAGTCCATTGTACCTCCTAAATGGTACACTTCAAATGATGCGTTGTTTGCAAAAAGTACGCTTGCAGCGCAAGCCACGAAATGCAGGGGCCGTGGCAAATCTTGACCATCAAGATCGCAAAGTTGAAGAGTCATATCATAAGTGATACTACGCTCATTCATTCCAGACGAAGCTAGACTGTCACTCATCTTGGATTACTGTTAGTTGACATCTTTGCTCCTGGCATTCACATAAGAATTTTGGTCTAACCTCGTATCACAAGCGTGGAATTATCCATCGCACTCGACTGGACTGCTACCGAACGTCACAAATCTTGGCGTCAGATCGCACTGGAATGCTCAGTGCAGAGCAAGTTACATTTCAGGAGATCAGAGTGTGGAAAGATACGCAGCTGCGTGCTCTTGGTGCATCGCGTACGGAGTTTGTACTGCACATGCTCAAAACCGCCCACCGGCGAAAGAGTCTGATTTTTAATTGAGTCGTAAAGATTACGCGACTCCTAAACATGCAACAGCAAAATCATTCGTTACGAAAGCTGCCACGTGTGCCTCTTCAAGCAATCGTATAAAGATACATACTGTCCGTTCCACCAGCGAAAACGACAGCGATTGCTTGAAGTCATTGATCGCTTCAAGAGGAAGGACCTTTGCTTCATATCTTGCTCATTTTCTTTTCATAAGGTCGGTGTTGGCATTTAAAAATGCAAATACCGGCCTTATAAATGAATACTGTACCTGCTGCATCCTTCTTTTGTCAACTTGGAAGCTATGGAAGGGTCCAATCACAAACCGACAAGCTTGCACTGCAATCGGTCCACTGAACAAATGCTTGCGTTGATTCGACACGCTATATACGGAGGTCCACAGTAATGTGACGTGGGTGGGTGTCTGATTGTTCCGGATTGCCATTTGGTTTGGCCAAGGGGGATGGGTGGGTGAGTTCGATAAATCAAGTGCTGAAAAAGAAGCATGGCGAGTCTGGTGCGAAACTCTCTTTACGCAGGACTGCGAGAGCTCATGGCGGGCGACGAAGATCTGATTTGTACATCATGTCATGGAGTTTGGGCAAGGAAATGAATAAGCTCTAGTTGTGCGACGCCGAAAGTGTTGTGTTTACTGGACTGAACGGAATTTACCATCATAAACAAATATAAAGATAATTTTGGTGACTAAATGGAAGACATTTGAGGAATGTATGCCCAGGCTGATTGTTTTATGTCTGTATCTCAGTTTGAGTGGATAATTATGATGTAAAACCTTCCGTTAAGAATAGTGTGAGCCGCCCATCCAGACTTTCAGTTACAAATGCACCCACCAGCTGGTGCGGGATGTCAGAAAGGGTTGCCGGATACTGATCAGCGGCACGTCTTGCCTGGCGCAGCATGTGGGGGCGGAGGCGTAACCATGGGGTCCAGACGTGGCTCTTGCGTTGTGTGGTCGCGGCCGCATGTGAGTTGGCGTCCCCGCATGCGTGTATGAAGTGGACCTCGAATGAGAGGCTATGATCAGCATGTGGTGGGGTGAGATCGACCGGTCGCCCATGAGAAACAAGCAAGTGACACTGTTGCCATTCTGCCGTGTAGAGTGAGTGGACATAGCCGCGTCGACACTGCAGAGGAGGAGCACGACCAGCACTGTTGAGGTTGGTGTGAACACGTCCAAGCGTTCAGCCGCGCCTCCCCCCTCTCCACTGGCCTCCCCCGCTCCAGTCTCTGTACAAATAAAAGACCCAGCCGAGGAGTTGTGACGCCGAGGGGAAAATTTAATTCGGGCCTCACCCGTTTGCGGCCGCCCCCACTCCTGCCAATACAGTCGCATGCTCAACGACCCCGCCCGCATGCACGACCAGTCGCCGGCCCCCCAGTTGCCTGGGGACTCTTTCCCCAGAGCCTACCACGAGTTCGGAGCCACAGCCGCAGGTGGTTGTCGTGCCCCCATCGATGAGGCCACAGGAGGTCGCGCCGGTTACTACAACCCAGTGGCCGCTCCGCCTCAGCAGCACAGGCCGCAGTTTCAGCACCATTCGTTCTATCCCCAAGGGCCTCATTTTCAGCCACCACCGCAGTCCCATTACGCGGCTGCGCCACAGCCAACGTCTCTGAAGCGCAAGAGCACAGCCACAGTGGCCGCGATCTCAGGCCGCGCGGGCTCCCCGCCGGCGCTGTCGCAGGACACGCTCTGCGACCTGTGCCACCACCCGGACCCGATCCTGTTCAGCGCCGTTTGCAGCCACGTGTTCCACTCGCGCTGCGTGCACGTGTGGCCGCTGCTGCGGTGCCCCGTGTGCGAGGCGTCCATGCCGCACGCAAGCGTGTTGCGGCTCGACATGAACGCGCAGATCGACACGCGGGCCGGCAAGTGGACGCGCGCCGAGGAGAAGTTCATCGACGTGATCCTGACCGAGTTCGACCGCAACAGCCTGCCGCTGGCCAACGGCACACCCGTGCGACTCGTGCTGGCCAAGCTGCTCAACTGCTCGACCATGCGGCTGTCCAAGAAGTTCCAGAAGAACGCGCTCGGCAAGCGCACGTTCCGCGTGGTCAAGCCCGTGAAGGGCGGCGTGGCGCTCGAGTTCCGCAAGGACGAACACGCGTTGCGCCAGCGCGAGTTTTCGCGGCTCGAAATGCTGTTCCGCCACGAGCTCGTGGAGCAGTTCCGGCGCGAGAACAACACGGAGGACGGCGCGTACGCCGAGGTGGACGACCTGCGGCTGGCTGTGCGCCAGTTCTGGGTCGTGAACTTCCTCAAGCTGGCCATCCTCATCGGCCAGCCCGTGCAGGGCATGGACGTCTCGGACTCGAAGAAGAAGAAGCAGGCGCTGCAGATGCTGCGCCACGGCCAGTACGACGAGCTGCTGTCCTGGAGCCAGGGCTCGCCCGCTAACACGCCCTCGATCGCGCCGCTGACTGGCTCCACTATCGAGAGCAGCGTCCAGCATCTATACATGCCGCCGCCCAGTGGCGAGATAATGCACCACCACCATCATCCGTCCAAGAAGCTCAAGATGCCCGAGGGCGGCGTGCTACCGGCGTCCGACGCCCGCTACGAGATCCACGGCGCCAGCGGCATGGACTCCGTGTACAGCAGCTACGCCAAGCCCGAAGCCGGCTACCAGGACCACGCGCCAGCCTACTTGCCTCCTCCGCCCGGCTCCCCGTACTCGCGCCGAGGAGACATGTACTCGAACTACTCCATGCCCAAGCCGCTGGACAAGCCTGGGTCGTACCAGCAGGAGATCCTCTCACATCACCAGCCGCATCCGATGGACGGCCCCAGCTACCACGGCCACCACCATCCAGGGGCCTCCTCCGGCCTGCCGCCGCCCGTGAACGACTTCCAGCGCCAGCCGGCCCCGGCCGTGAGCTACACGCGGCCGGCCGAAGCCTCGAGCAGCATGGCCGGGCCGTGGGAAGAGCTCCTGGACGGCCTGTCCGAGTCCAGCCAGCAGGTCGTGGACCCGGCGCTGCAGGCCTGGTCCAACCTGCACATCATGTGACTGTAGCCGCAACCGTAGATGTCCCAGTGGTCCTGTCGTGTAAGTTAGAACTAATAGAGATTAGCTGTCCACACTCGCTGCCCCATGTTCCCGCCCTTGATGCACTCCGATCGTTCGCGCAACCTTCGCGTCACATCGCCCGCCCCTCTGTCTGGATTGGCTCGGGTTGCGCATCATCATCAGCCGCATCACCGACGGAATGCTGCTGCTGTGCCACTCGGCGCGTCTGCGCACGCCCACGGCGGTCGCCAGCCGCCCCATGTCCATCCTGGGCGCAATCTTCGGCATCGGAGAGTTCGAGGGCGCGCGCGACCAGTCGCTGGGCGCCAGCACCAGCAAGCAGCAGGCCTACGACATCGCCGTGCTCGAGGTTCGTGGGCCGGCCTTCCCGTCGCGTCTCGTGGCTTGAGCTCTGTTGGCTGACGCAGACCACGTATCATAGTATGTGTCCATGAACGCGCACCCCAAGCACATGCTGCAGCAGGTGCTGGAGGATGACCACAAGTTCATCATGGGCCACGTGCTCGTGGGCGCCAGCCAGTGCCTCACGCCGCTAGTGCACCAGGATTCGCTCGAGGCCGCCGCTGCGCTCAAGGTCGCGGCCAAGATCGCGCTCACAGGTGCGTGCTGCTGCTAAAGCCAGCCGTTTGGTGTCGAGTTGAGAAGCCCACGATGCTGCTTGCCGCTGCCCAGATTCGAACGCGACCGCAGCCGAGAAGCTGCACGTTGCGGCGCTGGACGCCATGGTTGGCGGTCGTCTGCGTGAGGCGGCAGCCATCTACGAGAGCATCCTCGTGACGGAGCACCACGATCTGCTGGCGCTGCGCTGCAGCTACGACCTGTACCTGCTGCTGGGGTGAGTCTACTGTCTGTGCTCTGCTCTTCTGCTATGCCAGAGCGCTGACGTTTGGGCTGCAGAGACTACAAGAACGCGCTCTCCACCGTCACGCGTCGCCTGCCGTCGTGGTCTCCGAACGACAGAGGCTACAGCCATCTGCTGTCTATGCAGGCGTATGGTCTGCAGGTGTCTGGGAAGCTGGACGTGGCCGAGAACATCGCGGAGAAGGCGCTGTCAATGCACGGGAACGACCGATGGGCATGTACGTGGGCTCTGTGTGGATTGTCTGATCCACTGTCTTTGTGCGTTGACCTTCGACTGACTTGCATCTATCTAGTCCACACTATGCTGCACATTTGGGAAGCGCGAGGCAACGCCAACCATGGCGCTAGTTACGCGCTGCAGTACAAGGTAACGCACTGATCAGTCTGGAATTCATGCAAGAGCTAGCTGCTAAGAGTTCTCTCCTCAGGACGCGTTCGACAACGGAGGTCCTCTTGAACGCCACCTGTACTTCCAGTGGGCGCTCTACCTGCTGGAGCTGGGTCGCTACGACCGCATCGAGAAGTTTCTCGAGGTCTACATCTTCCAGCCGCGCATGACAGAGGCGCATTCCGTGCGAACGCTGTGCGACGCAACGCAGCTCTTCTGGCGGCTGCAGTTTGCTGATCAGGACACGTCGGAGCTGCGCACTCAGCTCTTCGAGTCCTGGAAAGAAGTTGATCTGGAAAATGCTGAAACGCCGGTCGCGTGCTCACCTCTGGCGATCGCTCTAAAGCATGTACGTTGCCAACGCGGTGTCCAATAGCTCAGATTTGTAGTGCTCATTGGCTGCTGCTTACAGAGCATCATGGCGTCCATGGGCGAAGCCAACGCTCCTGCTACGAAGATCACGCGAGAGCGTGGACTGGATCTGGTCAAACTAGAGCAACAGCTGGGCATCAAGCCCATGCAATTCAGCTTCTCGCGCTCCTCCGGTACGTCCAACGTGGACGCTTCGTTTTCAGTTGCAGTCATATGCTAAAAACGACTGCTGCGCTTCTTTAGACGAGCTCGAGTCTGTCTTCAACGGCGTCTGCGAGGCCTTCACAGCGTATGCTCAGGTCCGTGCAACTGCTCACGTGTGGCCTTGCCATGCAGGCTGATGCTGACTTCTCTGTACGACATCAGGGCCAACACGAACGCGCTGCGGGACTGCTTCTGCCGATCCGCGGGAATCTGTCGGTCCTAGGAGGCACGAGCGTGGAGCTGGACGTGTTCGAACTGCTGCTCATTGAATGGTGCGTTCATGTCGCCCAAAGGACATTCTGAATAGCGAAGCATCTAACTGTTTGCTCTGCAGCGCAAGCCACTGCAAGGACCTCACGCTTGCACGGCTTCTGCTGAACGAAAGGTGGGAACGAGCGAACATCTCACGGTGCAATTGCTGCTCCTGATTGCTCACGCTCTCCATTCCTTTAGACTGAGTGACCGCCCGCAGAGCGCACAGTGCTGGAGCACGTACTCGCGCGTGTTCGAGTCCCTGGGCGACGCCAACGCCGTGCGCGACGCTCAGAACATGAGCTACGTCCTGGGCCTGGGTCAGGGCGGCAACAACACCAACTAGAGCCAAGACGCATTTGTCAATAAACAACACACGTCGCAGATTTGTGGCCCTGTACCACTCCAAATGGTACCCTTTTCCATGATTACCCGCGCTTTTTGGTTTTCCAGGCGGCAAACGATGGCGACCAAGCGCATCTTCCGCGCGTGCAAACTGCAGGGGCTCTCTCTCCACGCAGACGCGCTCAAGCGGCTGACAGATGAGCTTATCAGGTGCGATGGTCTTTCTGCTACACTGCAAGCCTTTCGTGGCCTCTGTAGCTGACTAGTGGTGCTCGTTTCGTGCCATTTAGTGAACCATCGCTGCAGCTGGACGACGTGCTGTATGCGCTCAAGAATAGTATCGACCGCAGCAAGAGTGCGTGAGGCGTTGCACCTGGTCTGAGTAATAGAGCTGACGCTGACGCTGTCACTCTGTTGTTTGCGGCAGTGGCGACGTCGGTGGTGACGCTCGAGGCGCTCGAGAGTGCGCTGGACACGCTGCTGGCCGTGTCTTCGGAGAACCAATTCGAGAGCATCCAGATTTTTGGCGCCTTCGAGACCCCCAAGCTGCACTACGCGTCCCACAGCAACTCGTTCGAGCTCAAGGCAGACGCCCGGAGACGCATCCACGCAGACGCAGACTTCCGTCTCAAGTTGCTGCGCGATCGGTGCGTCCTCCCATGGGACGGAGTCCTGCTGCTACTAACTGTCTGACATCTCTGCATCGACAGTTTCCAGTCAGTGGACCTTCGCGTGCATCGGAACAAAATGTTCGCGCCGCCTGCCGTGGCCGTGTCCAACGCCGTGGACTATATCCAGGTGAGAGAGCTGCTCACGACGCTGGTCGTCTTGAGCGGATGCTAACCTGAGACCTCTTTCTCAAGCTCTCGCGCATCGAGTCGCTGCTGGGCGTGACTGGCATCACCCGAGTCATCGGCATGCTGGGCCAAGACGAGCGCAAGCGAATCTTCTTGGAAGACCTGACAGCACGCATCTACGTGGACCTCTCGGACGCTGTACGTGAGAGAACTCGCTCCAGTCTTCTACCTTTAGTGCCAACTCTCTCTCTCTCTCTCTGGCTTTCAGACGTACACCAATGGACTCTTCACGATCAACTGCGTCGTCTTAGTGGAAGGAGAAGTGATCGACGACGTGCTTCACGTGCATGTACGCTTTGGAACTCGGCTTGGTGTTGATTCTCCAGTGGGGTCTCTGACTCTTGTTTGGCTACGCAGTCGCTTGGTTTCCCGCCACCAGAGACCAAAGCGGAGACGCTGGAGATTCTCGGGGGCATCGATCCGCTCGGCGTCGAGATCTCTGCGCAGCAGCTGGAGCAGATCCAGGAACTGGAAGCCAACGACCACCACGCCACGTTCATCGTACTCTCGGACGTGCATCTGGACGACCCGGAGGTCATGAAGCACCTCGATCTGCTCTTCCAGGGACTCGAGAGCGTCATGCCGTCGATTTTCATTCTTATGGGCGACTTCATGTCCACGTCCATGGGCGGTGGCGGCACGGGGTCCTACACGCTGCAGGACCTGAAGGAATACCTCGACGAACTGGGTAATCTCATCCTCAAATACTCTAAGCTGGCCGAGTTCTCCAAGTTTGTGCTCGTTCCTGGCCCGAACGACCCTGGCTCCTCATCCGCGTTCCCGCGACATCCGGTACGTGTTGGCTTGCGTCGATGTGATGGCCAAAGAGGCTTAATCCCATTGTCGTTTAGCTCCCAAATTTGTGCACGCAAGACCTCGTGGACCGTGTGCCGAACGTCACATGCAGCACAAACCCGTGTCGGTACGTATTGCTGTCGTTAGGCTGCCATAAAGGGTTTCATGCTAATGCTATCACACGCCACAGTATCCGATACTACACGCAAGACATCGTGGTCTTTCGAGAAGACTTGCACCAGAAAATGCACCGACATGCCCTGCTTCCGGTCGTATCGGATGATGCAGGCGATACCAGAGACGCAGGACAGCACGAGCACGTGGATGTCGCCAAGCACGTACGTCGATTCGATATGCATGTATGGAGTCTATCTATGCATGACACAAGGAACTTGCTCTGCAGTTGGTCAAGACGGTGATCGATCAGGCGCATCTGTGCCCGCTTCCACTCACGGCGTCGCCCATCAACTGGGCTTTCGACTCGTCCTTGCAGCTGTTCCCACTGCCCGATGTGGTAAGTTCTTGCCTTGGGTCGACTGTGGATTTGTCTTCGTAGCTGATCTATGGCGTTTCTGCCCCCAATAGCTGATTCTGGGCGATTCCACGGAGCAATACCAGCTGGGTTACTCCTCGGTCGCTGTGTTCCACCCGGGACCGTTCCACATGGACTTCTCCTTCGTTCTCTATCGACCAAGCACCAATACGACAGAGTTCAGTCGCGTCGAGTGAGAGGGTCCGCTTACAAGTTAAGCCAAATACACAGCAACGCGCAATATTTCAAATACTTCGGAGCCTGCGATTGTGGTGCGTGTGCTCATCACTTGTGCTGCGTTGACAAATGCAGACGTCTATTAATACGCCCGAGCATGGGAGAATGCAGGCATCGCTGTCGGTCACTGCTGCTGATGTGTGATGGGCGAACTTGGATGGCAGTTCTTGTCTCCATGGACATACGACTGCTCCCAAGACCGTGATGTGTATCCTCTGCAGCAGCTGGGTGTAGAGTGCCGCAGTATCGACCGAGTCGCCCACCGGTATCACCAGCCAGAGCCTGACGTGCACAATCTCCATCAGCACGATCGGAAAGAGATCGACATCGATGACGATCGACTGCTTTCGATGGCCAGAGCGTCAGTGACCGCACGGCAGCGTCCACGCAGTGCCCACCGGTCTGACGTTCGTCATGAATACCACAGCACGCGCGAGTTTGCGAGTGATCGCAACTACCAGCAGCCCGTTGATCGCAGACAGCGGATTAGACCGCGCTCAGCGCTTTCGCATCGCCCTGATATCCAAGAAGACCAGCAGCAGCGGCAGTACACACGGCCCCAATCAGCCAAGCCAGGAAGAGACCACGACATCTCCATTGATCCAAATGAGTTCGTGCAATCGCTTCCGCAGTATTTGAAGGACTCAAAGTGGACGGCCATGATGCAACGAGGGCAGAGCTTTCGCCAGTCCAACCTGCGTCGGCTGGAGCAAGAGACGATGGAGTTACTGCAGAGTGTGTTCCGACTGGAGCAACCTGCGACTTCACAAAATTATAGCTCGACGCATGCCGCTCGCACGAGCGTTCAAGCGGTGGCAGTTGCGTGTGGGAGCGGCCTGCAGCTCGCCAGAACGAAGAAATCCCAACAGCAGCAGAACCAGGCGACCAGCGAGAACGAAGACAGCGCATCGCCGTCCAAGACGAATCTGAAAGAGCGGCAACGTGTTCGAGAGAAAACCAAGCGCCGGACAAAACGGAAGACGGATCCTGGATACATGAAGCAGACGGAGTGTCACGCCCACCGACTGGAGGAACGACTGGGGACGACAAAGAAGCCGAGCCCAGTGAAGAAGTCTGGTGCGAAGAAGCAGTCACGACCGTCGATTGAGGTTAATCCAGCAGTAGCAGAATCGAGTCGAGAACGCGTGCTGCAGGAGATGGGATGGCTCTTTGGAGACACGGCAGCGCTTGGCAATGGCAACACGAAGCCCCTGAAGACTCGATCACAATATGATCAAGTGAAGCAGAGGAATGCAGCTCCTTCATTCAAACGAGCAACAATAACTGAAGACGACAATCATTTATTGGCTGAAGACAAGCAGCACACTGAACCTTCGCCACAAACCAAACAACACCAAGCAGCAGTAAGTTTGAACGGCAAAGCAAACAGTATCGGCATGATCTCTGCTGATTCAGTTCTGGATAACATACCAGGATGTATTCACGACGGTTATGCGTCACATTGTCAGTCGAATGAAGTGGAGACTGGTGCTGTTTCTTCGATCCAGTCGCCAGCATTCGACGGACAAGTGAGCGAGTTCAAAGAGGACATATTGGTTGATTCGGTTGAGCATAAGAAAGAGACCGACAGTTTTGAGCGGAGACACGACACTGCCAGCGCAACACTCAGAGACACGGACACCGAATCAGAGCCATCGCCCACGATGTATCGCAACGGCGGCTTTGACAACGTTAGCAACGGGGAATCTGAGCACCTCGAGACTCAACCCCAACATTTAATGCTCCAAGATTCGGAATGTTTGATCTCGGCAGCTCCAGAGAGCGATACTGATGTTACTGACCCAGAGTTCGGCGTTAAGGACGGCAGCCCTCAAGTTCGACCTTCCGATTCAGCTGTTCATGAACCATATGGAGCTGGTGTTCCTTCTTCCTTCACGCCCCAACAATGTGAGAAGGACCCGGTGCTGTGTTCTGAGCCTCAATACGAATCAGCTGAAGACCACTCGCGTATGCAGCTTGACGCACAGACTCCAAATCCTGAAGACACGCACATTGATATCGCACATTCGTCCAGACCAGAGCTGAGAGATGCGATATCACCCAACGGTGGCCATGCAAATGGAGAAGATATTGGTAAGGTGGATCACGGCTCAGCAACAAGCCCAGTTCAAGATTCGGAGTTTCGTCAACGCCAAAGTCCTCACCAGCAAGCCGTATCAGTGCAAGCTGGTCGTAGCTCGAGCCTACAGGCTGGTGATGATACTGAGAAGAGCTTGTTAGTGGAAGGCTTCATTTCAGACTCCAGCGAACACGACACGCCCAAGACTGGCGAAGGGTGGAGCTCCTCAGAGGATGGATCAGTGAGCGAGTTGATGAAACTATGCGATATGCTGGTAACGACTCCGTACTCCAATGGCGTCGAAGACCAAACAGACCCGACTATCCCGGTCGATAGACAAGACGAGAGCTCCTATCCTGCTGTCGGATCCCCAGTAGAATCAGCTGCACCGCGAACCTTCAGTGAGGAGGACTCGTCAATGGAAGAGCTTCGGCCGCAGATTCATTGTGAATTGCCTGGTGCACTAGAACTGCCTTCAGTATTGACTTCAACAGTATATGGTGATGACCAGTCCTTCCTGGTGGGTGCGCACATTACCGGTGGCAATGTCCTTCTGAGAATGGAAGACCTGTCCTCAAGCGATTCGTCCTACCTGCATTCATGCCATGCGATGGATCAACTTCAAGGGCAAAATGGATCAGTGCTCTTTGCCGAGGCTTTTAGCTCGCACAGCCATGATGATAACACGGAAGGGCAATTGATCAGCCGTGATGTCAACTGCAAGACATCGCCCAGCATAACCACGACTCATGAACTTGAACGCGAGGCACCTGAAGAAGGCGGAATGCGTTTGGCGAACTCAAGCTTTGGCACTCAAAATGATGAGGATGATGCACACGCAGCAGATTCAGAATCGATTGTGCATGGATCGGGTATTTGTGAAGTTGGCAGTCTGAGTACATTGCAAGCAGCGACCGTTTCCAGCCCACTCACCAACAGTGCTGCATCAGATCCCCCAGTCGACACTCAGCGTGAATACAGCATACCAGCAAACGCTACGGTCATGGGCAATGATACTATTGAGCACAAGCTTGATGCGGAGGCAGACAATGACACAATTGATACAATGGAGCCTTTACAAATATCAAGTTCAATGCCAGATACTCCGATGATGAGCGAGGACTCAAATGATCTGCTTGTGGATGCAGACGAAATGAGCTGTGAGCCCAACACTCACAGACAAGGAGAAGAAGACGAATCAGTATGTGAAGGCAGAGCTCACGTGCTGCCAAAGGTACCGACTCTGGACTTGAATGAAGTCGCAAAGGGTGAGGAATCAGAAAGTGTTCTCGCCAGTAGTCGGTCGCCAGTAGTGTTATCTAGCCCAATAATCGAGCAGACACCAAGCAATGACGTTGATGGCCCTCCGAGAGTTTTATCCGTCGACTCTGCAGCTGAAGCGCTTCCGTCTGGTACAGTTCATCACGAGATCGCATCAGACATAGCTTTCATTCAACCTGCGAGTGACATTTCCAGCGAGTCTTCGACCGATGTCGGAGCTCTGTACAACTCGAGCCCTGTACTGGGAAATGGTGCCGATCCAGCCGATCTTCCGCTGTTTGTTGCTTCTAATTTGATGGAGAGCTCAAGAAGCCTTGATGCCAACTCAGCCGACCATTTCAAACCACAGGAGGAGATTGGTTCTGAGCAAGATTATCGAATGCGCTTAGCAGCTCAACGCATCCAGAAGCAGTATCGATGTTTCGTCGACCGCCGGCTCTTGATTGAGCAGTCCAAGTTCCTGGCGACCAAAAGCCAGCGGCAGTCTCGCAAGAGGTCTCGGCTGGAAGCGAAACGACTGTCGTTGGCACCAGTATGGCAAGAACCAGACGCATCACTTTCTTGTTTCCCTGCCATTCAGAAGCCAATCACTCCCCTTGAAGAGACCCTGGATGCAGGTCCGTCTTCCCCAAGCACCATGATCAATGATCCTGAGAGCTATATCGAGCCTGGAGAACTGATCAAGCTCGATTACTCTTTGGATGATGGTGATACGCCGATGGAAGTGGCTGACCCAGACGCAATGCTCTTTGAGAAGGCCAAACCAGTCGACCATCTTGATGATCTGGAACCCCAACCAACAGAGAAGGACTATTTCAGTGAGGCATTTCATACCGACAGCCAGACGGAAACAGAGATGGCAGACATTGTGCCTGTGCGAGTGAGTCGATTGTCACTGTCGCTCGCAGCAATGGCGTTCGATGATGCAGATGGAAGCGCGTTCTTTGACACGACGAGTGATCTAGTTGTCTATCCAATGGACTTCGAAGAGGAGGCTTTAGCGTTCGTGGATCCGCTACCCACAGACGCTAAATGGGAGCGATATATCGATACAGCCACACTAAAGTCGTTCTACTATCACTCGGAGCTGCAGATCTCTCAGTGGACTCCGCCCAACGAGCCCTTTGTGGACAAAGCGTCTTTGAATCAGCAACAAGCTGAGGCGATAAGTACCAAAGAGATCGAACTGCCGTTCAACGACGCAGGAAGGACCGCAGAAAGCGACAACTCCTGGAGCCTTCGACGCAATAGATCGGTATCAGCTGCCAAGTCGGGCGACTGGCAGGCGTTTGTGGATGAATCAACGCAACAAACGTTCTATTACAATGCGAAAACGCAAGAGAGCTCTTGGGAGATGCCAGTCGGATTCCAGTACGAAGGCAGCCAAGAGCCTGCAGCAGCACCAGTCGAGTCGCCATGGGTCATGTTTATGGACGAAGCATCGGGAGCGCCGTACTATGTGAACATGGAGACAAGTGAGACGACTTGGGATAACCCATTTGAGCACCAACTGAGATCAGGAGAGGAAGACGACTATCTCATCGCTCTGGATGAGAACTCTGCTGAGTTTTACGAGTTGGGTTAATAGGACGAACGCCCAAATAACAGTATAAATTAGACAATATTGAAGTCCGACACTCAGCTCTTGTCCGTGGGGTTCTGTTCCAGCATCTGCTGGCACCGTTTGGCACTAGACTCGGACGCGTTCTGCAGCTGGAGACTCATCCTCGTGATCAGCTCGTGCGCTTGCTGGAAATCCGCCAGCACGTGGCTCATCTTCAGCGCGTTGGTCTGCAGACTCGCGTCGCTGTGCATGCTCTCTTCTTTAACCACCAGCTTGTCCATGTAATAGGCCGACCGTTGCAGATGCTGGAGCAGCTTCGTGGTGTAGTTCTGCATCTTCTCCTCCGCGCTCTCTCGTGCGCTGGGCGCCAGCTGCTCCTGCGAGTCCTCTCCTGGACGCGTAATACGCGTACTCGAGCCGCCTTCGCCTGTTGGCAGGCAAAACGTCACGCGCTCCGCAATCTTGGGCCCAGATCGCTGGACTAGACTCTCAGCCAGCTCGTCTGCGGCGTCGAGCTCACTACTGAGCTCTCGGATCGAGCGGCGAGCGCGTTTCCGCTGAGGACTGCCTTCCAGAGGAAGCGGCGTGAGTGGACTCTTTGGAGGCAGCGGCCGCTTCAGAATGCGACGTGGAGATGGAGACGCAAGCGTAGACGCTTTCGGTTGGGGGCTGGACATTGGCGAAGGTAGAGCTCGCTGACGAAATGGACTGGAGGATATGTCCTTCAGTCGCTGCTTCCGACCGTTGTACTCGTCCAAGGCCTTTGTGACTGTAGCCACGGGGTCCTTGATGCCAAAGGACTTGACCTGGTCCAGCGTCATGGAGCTCAGATCTCCGATCGTTCGAATCTTGTAGAACGAAAAGAACGGACGGAACGCCAGTGGGAAATGCCGATACAGCGTGGCGATACCTTCGGTGCACTGGGCCAGTTCTGGATAAATAATGGTGGAACCAGCTTTTCCAGAAGGCGTAGTCGCTGAAGCTCTGGAAGGGGTGGCCACGGATCTTGAAGGGGTCAACGGGACTCTTGAAGGCGTAATCGGCGCTGCTCTTGACGGAGTCAGCGGGACCCGAGGAGTCTGCGGGGCCCTGGATGGAGTCGTTGGGGGTCTTGATGGAGTGCCTGGGGCTGTTCTTTCAGCAGTCAATAGACGCTTTTTCTGCGGTGTCGCCATGAATGGCCCTGTGCCTGAGAACGACGGGGTTTCATTGGATTCTTGTCTTGCGGATGCCGGCTCCGGAGCCTTTTGAGGAGAATTTGCCGATGCTGTGTAGACATTTGAGCTTACCAACAAGCACGGAGACGACGCGCTTGCGTCTGACGACATGGAGATATTGTGGTGGCTGCCTCCTGTTTGGGTTCCTTCTGCTTGAATTGGTCGTCCTTCCTTTTCAGTTCCGACGGGCTCACTTGGAGCACCAAGCGTCTGAGCCCGCAGTGGCTGTTCTAAACTGGGCGCGGTAGCATTTCCACTGGCCTTGACCACTGGATCAGATCGCTGAGCAAGTTCTTGCAGCCGATCCATCAGAAACGTCAGATCGCTCTTTTGTGACGTCCCAAACGCTTGAACTGCGCTCTGGATAACCCCAACAAACTGACGCATGGCTGCTGTCAGTGGGTCATTCTCCAACACGCACTTGGCCAGCCTTTCAACCGCCACAGCGACTGACTCAACCACGTCAGTTCTTGTTGCATCGTCCACGCGTCCATCATCCACCATCACGGCGTACTCCATCACCAGATACAACATAGCGCAAATAACCACGTTGCTCTTGGCAAAGATATCCACACGACTATTCTCTGGAGCTTCCGGCCCCCACCGACTCAGTAACTTCGCACAGGACTCGTACTTACTCTGCAAGCTGCGAACTCTGTCCACCACAATGTACGGAAGTCGGCTCTTTGTGTGGAGAAACAGATCCAGCAGTGTCTTCCCGGAGGAGACCCGACGGACCACAGGCGCAATGAGATGGATCTGCCAAAGGAAGTCACACGTGGGGGCGGCGCCGCCAGCATTCAAAGATGTGGTTGGATTTGCTGGGGCTGGGTCTTCGTTCTCAGTGGCTTGAGAAGTATTGGCAGTGCTAGCACTCACTTCGAATGCAAAGTCCAAACAGAGGCGCGCTAGTCGAAGACGCAGTTTGGAGGTCGTCTTGTCTTCGTTTTCACTGGCGAGCGCCAGGCAGCGACCACAGATTCCATTCCACATAGCCAGGATCAAAGAGTGCAACTGGTTTCGCGCGTCTGCTGCTAAATCGCCTTGAGCGAATCCAATCAGCTTCTTAATGGTCGCCAACGCATCCGGCAGCAGGAACGCCACCCCAATGAGCTCGCTTCCTATTGCAATCAGCAGGTCGCTTGTAGTTGAATCAGTGTCTGCACTGATGTTGGCCTTCCTGTCAAGTTCAGTAAATGATTCCTTGGCATCGTCCAAGCGCCACATGAGTTCACAGGATTGCAGCACCAGCGAATCGTTCTCCGCCCTGCTCTTGAGTCGCGCTTTGACGTACACGTCTATGACTTTGGCCACAGCTTCATCAAACCACCGCTTCCACCGCTTGGAGTTCGTCTGGATCTGCTCTGGCGAGTTGTCCTGCGATTTGCAGAACGCATTGAAATCCAGTACGATGGCGGCCAAAGTAGTTTTCCAGGTCACGAACGACGCGTGCACCACGTTCCGCAGCGTCTCCTCCTCCAGACACGCGCGCACAGGCCGCAGCAGCAGCTGGAGGATCGGCTTCTTGAAAATCCATTCGGGGTTCTGGCGGAAGACCTCCACCAGGTGACGCCACGCCTCCATACTCAGCAGACGCACTGCCCCGTCCGTATGCCGCATGGACACCTCTGGGATGTACAGGATCTCATTCAGCAGCTTGAGGTTCGAGGCCAAGCGAGGCCGAAGCAGCAGCAACAGTAGCGTCCACAGGGCCAGTGCCTCTTTGTTGCGTTCCTGATCCATCTGAGCCTTCATACTCGGCAGCGCGTACTGCTCCATGCAGTCCTGCACCAGCTGCGCGGCCTCGGCGTCCCATTCTTGCATGTGCTTGCCAGCTTCCTGCAGGATCAGCCGCGCCTGCTCCCTGGTCGATCGGTCGCTGCTGGCCAGCCGACTGCTAATGGGCTTGGCCCAGATGCGCATGAGCTCTGTATCGGCCAGAATGGTCTTGGAGTGCTTGGTCATGAGCGTGAGCAGGCCCTTGAGCGCCTGCAGCTCGATGGGGCGCGACTGGAATGGGTTCACGATTGCCTGCACCAGTGCCTCGACGATACGCGGCAGCAGATTCAGCCTCGACTGGCCAAAATTCTGCATGGTGAGGCACCAGAGACACAGCTTGTAGGTCGGCTGCATACAGAGATGGAGAGTGGGTACAAACGACAGGGCAGGACCACCGGAAGCATATTTACCTCATCCTGCGTGGCGCAGAGCCGCGTGAGGATGTCCGAGAGGAAGGCGGACACCTGCGCGTCTGTAAACACGACCGACAGGCTCTGGTGGTACATGAAGTACGACAGCGTGCGCAGACACACGTGCAGCAGATCGGGCTCCGTGGCTTCTTGCAGGTCGTGGCGGAACTCGCGCAGCAGCATGGGCACGCAGCGCTGCAGCTGGTGCACGGACGCCTCGGTATCCTCCACACGCAGCAGGTCGTTGAGCTCCAGGTAGGCGCCCATCCTGGCCTCCGTGGCCCTCGTGGACGGGAATCCTTGCTTCACGAGCGCCTGCAGCTGCGAGTCCTCCTCCTCCTCCGCCATGGCCAGGAAGGAAGAGTCCATGAGGTGACGCACCGCTCTCGACAGTCAATATCCACCAATCACAGGCGTTAATTGAGTGGACCTGTTTCGCATCCACCAATGGAAGTGCGCCAGACATGAATATGCGCATGGGATTGGGTGAAATGGAGTCCCAGCTTCACGGAAATGCGCCGCTGACCGCCACTCGCGACCGACAGACGTGCGGAGGCCAGACGTGAAGATGACCGCGAGCGAGAACGACAAGCAGCCCAAGCCGTGGGAGGCGCCGCTGGCCGCCGTGTCCGAGAGCTTCAACGACGCCACTAAGAGCGTGAGCCAGGTGGTCTCGGGCGGCTTCGGCCAGGTCAAGCAGACCACGCAGCTGGGCGTGACGCAGGCCCAGGAGCTCACGAGCTCGGCCCGCATCGCCATCCGCCGCGTGGGCGGCCAGGTCATCAAGAGCATCAAGGACACCACGCGCCCCGTCGTGGAGGTCTTCGAGAAGGCCGAGTCTGCCGATGGCACCGTGCTGCGCAAGCACATCTCGGTCGCTCGCGAGCAGCTCAACCACCAGCTCCACGACACTGAGGTAGGACCATGGACGCTCCCAGGTCAGCGAGCTGTTCAGTAAGACTGACTCAAGGTGCCGCTGTGATTGGCCTGTACCCTGTAGATCGCGCTCAAGGCCACGAAGGAATCGACTGCGGAGCAGTTGCGCCCGGTGCAGTCGGCGCTCGCTTCTGCGCAAACGCGTACGTTCCTCTGCACCGCGATGGCCTATACCATCTGCTGTGGGAGTGATGGACTGACGCTGTGTGTATTACTTGCAGAGCTGGTCAAGGTGAACGAGTTCCGTCGCGAGCACCCGGAAGCCGCCGTAGCTGGCCTCGTGGCCGTCGTGGGTCTGCCTTCGCTGCTCTTCGGTGCGTCTCTCTGCTGCTGCGTCCTTTCGATCTCCTATGGCTCACTCTATGTCTGCTTGCAACAGGAGGCAAGGTCAAGGCCGTGCGCAACGTGCTGCTGGCCGTGGGCTCCGGCGCCGCCGTGGCCTACGGCACCGACCGCCTGAAGAAGTAAAGAGTTTTGTACTGAGCGTAACCAAAGGACCCCTTATGTGGATTTGCATATACTACACCAGAAGCCCCGTATGAGTTGTGTCCAATGCGCATAAGTACAGTATCTTTCTGCATATATCACGCGTTGGCCAAAAAGCTGAAGTACATAACGACTCGAACACCTGCGCTATGCTAACTGACTCTTCTCAGGCACCTATACTAATTCATACAGGTGCGCACATCTTGCGTCCACTAAGTGTATGATATGATGCATACATCAGTTTAAACAGGGTATGTATCACCCACCAAAAGGTTAAATAGCCGAGTGTCACAGTTGCCCATATCCCGACCCGTTCCATTTGCACTTTTGCGCGCATGGCTCGACGTCGGCGGTGGCCTCGGCAGTATGGGCTCTCGAACGCCAACCAGATCCTGCTGGCCATGATCTTCTGCGCGCTCATGGGCATCGCCCTGCTGCGCACGCACTGGCTCAGCTTCAGCGACGATGTGCACGCGGGGCTCTGGACCATCACGGTGGAGAAGGCCAACGTCTCGGACATCAACGTCTCCTGGCGCCAGTTCTGCAACCAGTACAACCGCACGCTGCCCATCGAGTGCGTGGCCTTGCTCTGAGCTCCCGCTAGGCCGCATGGATCTCACGCTGCTGCTGTCCGCCTTTGTAGCTTTGACGACCCGGACCCGATCTCCGACATGGAGGCCGCCCTCCTATGCGATACGCACAGCGACAACCGGTACGTGCAGGAGATCGCGCGCTCCCTGATGATCGCCAGTCTGGTCTGCGGCGCCGTCTCGATGTTCTGCGCCATGTATCTGCATCTGGGCAGCCCCTCGCGCCGCGTGCTGTCGGTCATGGGCGTGTCGCCCAGCCTGGCGCTCTTCGCTGCAGGTGAGGAGGCTGTCTGTCTGCTGGGGATGTCGCAAGGCAAATGAGCTCACAATTGCATGCAGCCGTTCAATCGACTGTGGTGCTCATCATGTGGCAGCACTTCCTGGGCCCGCTGCCCAACGGCGACTGCGTAGGCATGACCATCGCAGCCACCATCATCGCGTACCCCGTGGCGCTGTCCATGATCATCCGCTGGCGATGGGTACGTCCATCCGTTCTGCGTCGCGTCTTGGGCCTGCCTCGTCAGCTAATCCACCGTTGCTGTCATCTCTATTAGCCCGGCATCTGCGCTGTGCCCAATGAGCAGCAGGCGCGGCAGACACGAGGTCAGAGCACTGTGCGCCATCGCGCCCGAGGAGCGGCCACAGCCCAGTCGCCTGACCCGACTGTCCGTCGAGAGACCAACTTCCACCACCTCGCAGGCTAGCATGGGCTCCATGGTCCTCCTCCATCTCTAATTTAAACAGCAAGATCATTCATCCAAAGCAGCAGATGCATTACTCTCTCTCTCTCTGGTCCTAGCTACCTTACTCGCTCTCGTCGCCGCTGTCGGCCTTGAGTTTGGCCAGCACACGGCGCGAGTACTCGGCGATGATCTTGCCGTTGGCCGCATCGGCCGCGCGCACAAAGGTCGCGAGCGTCTCGGGGCGGGACTGCACCTCCAGCAGGTAGAGCAGCGCGCGCTCGGCCGAGTTCTTGACCGCGATGTTGTTGCCCTTGATGAGCTGGAAGATCGTGGGCACGAGCACCGGCAGGTGCGTGCGCATGGCGGCCGGGTCGCGCTTGGCCAGGCGCTTGGCGATCTTAACGGCGCTCTTGCACACGTCCTTGTGCGTGTGCTCGATGCCGCCCACCAGGATGGGGATGAACGCGTCCACCTCGGCCAGGTTCTGCTTCACGAGCGCACCGATGGCCTTCATGGCGCCGGAGCGCACAGCCACGTGGTCGTCCATGCCCAGCACGGCCAGCGTCTTGGCGAACTGCGGGGCGACGTCGCTCACCCATGACGGGTTCTTCTGCAGCACGAGCTCCATGAAAACGGCCGCGCTGTGGCGACGCGCCCAGGACTCGCCCGCAACGTTCACGCTGGAAGCCAATGCGTAGGTGCGAGCGCGCGAGAACGCGCCGCTGTCAGCATCAGTGGCCACGATCTGCGCCAGGCAGCGGCTGGAGCGCTCGTGCACCGAGTCCTCGGTGGACTCGAGCAGCTCCTCCAGCGCCTCCTCCAGGCCGGCCTTGGCCGCGGGCGAGATCTTGTCTCCTACCTGCTGCACCACGGACGTGATGGCGTCCAGGTTGGCCTCGCGGATGCCGCCCGTCGTGGTCTTGAGCTTCTCCGTGAGCTCCGCGATGAGCGGGTCCACGCGCGGGCTGAGCGACACGAGCTTGGTGAGCGCCGACGTGCCGTGGGCACGCACCTCGGCGGCCGTGTCGTTGAGCGCCTTGACGAACGTGGTCTGCAGCTGCGGCAGGAACGGCTTGAGAGCCACGCCGCCCTTGCCCAGGATGATCTCGAGCGTCTGCAGGATGGCGGCCTTGACGTGGCCCGGGAACCGGTCGCCCGCGATACGAATGAGCGGACCCGTAAGCTTGATCAGGTACGGACGCAGCGAGGCCGCACTCGAGAGCAGCACGAGCTCGCCGAGCCCAGCGGCAGCGCTCTGACGCAGCTCGGGCGAGCCGTTCATAAGCGCGTGCTGGTAGCTCGGCAGGAACGGCTCCAGGCCCTTGGGGATGCACAGACCGGGCAGCAGGTACTCACCCGTGGCGCCCACGCCGCCCTTGCGATGACGCGCGTCGCTGACCATGGAGTTGATGGTCTGGCGGATGAAGTCCAGGTGGTTGCACAGCACCTCGGGGCGCATGGTCACGTTCATGCCCTTGAGCGCGTTGGACGCGGCCTTGACCACGTCCTCCGTGTCGTTCAGGTGCACCACGATCTGCTTGAGCAGCATGGCGGCCTGGTCGTTGTACTCGGAGCTCGTGCGGCTGCAGAACTCGGCGATGAGCTCGAAGGCCAGCGTGCGCTCCTCGACCACCTCGCTCTCGCAGTACTTGCACACCTCGATGACCAGCCAGTGCACGCCCACGTCCTGCACGCTCAGCGTGATGTCCGTGAGCGACGCCTTGATGTCGGCCGCCAGCTGCGGGTTGGTCGGCAGCACTTGGACGTACTGGCCGATCAGCGTGGCGAACACGCGCTCGATCTGGTAGTGGATCACGGGGCCCGTGGCCTGGGCCACGCGGGACAGCGCGCGCACCGTGGCGTTGCTCAGCGGCGTGACCAGCAGCCGCGGGATGAGGTACGGCAGCACCTCGCGCGACTTGACGCGCAGGATCTCCTGCAGGCCGTGCAGCGCACGCTCCTGCTCGGCCATGTTGGTCGACTTGATGCGCTGCAGCAGATGCGGCACGGTCTCATCAATGGCGCGGTAGCCGATGCTCTTCTGCAGCACGTCGAACGCCTGGGCCGCCGAGCTGATGACCAGCGGCGACTCGTCGCACAGACCGTCGAGGATGGCGTCCACGAGCGTGTCCACAAAGTCCTCCAGCTGCTTCTTGGTCGAGCTGTCGATGAGCTCGGCCAGCCCGATGCACGCGCCCTGGCGCATGCCCGTGGAGTTGGTGGGCGCCAGACCGGCGCGCAGGATCGGCACCACCTCGGGCATGACGTGCTCTCCGAGCTTGCGCACGATCTCGCCCAGCGTGCGACCGGCCATGGTCTGCTTCTCCAGGTTGTTGCCCGCCAGTGCGTTCACGATGGCGCCCATGAGCGTGTCCAGGATCTGGCGCAGGGTCTTGGGCGTGTTGGCCACCACGCTCTTCCACACCTGCAGCGCGCTCTGGCGCACCACGGCCGACGTGTCCGAGCGGATCATGTACAGCGACGCCAGGATGGCGTTACGGCGGTCCATGCCCAGGATCTTGATGATGGCCTTGTCGCCGGCCGCGCTGCCCGCAGAGTCGTCGTCCTCGTCCACGTCGCCGGCGTTGGCCTCACTGACGCCGACGGCGCGCGTGCCACTGATGCGGTACATGAGGTCACCCAACAGCGTGACGGAGCTCTGGCGGATGCGCCAGCTATCGTCGAACAGGCCGGCCTCGAGCGACGGCAGGATGTCCTTGGTGTGCGACAGCGCGTGGGCGTTGACCACCACATGGCCCGAGTGCATTGCCACGTCGCGCACGCTCTCAGCCTCGTCTGAGAGACCGGCGACCACGATGGGCAGCGCGTCGTGCAGGAAGACCGAGAAGCCCTTGCCGAAGGCCGGCGGCAGGAACGCGATGATCCAGAGCACGCCCTCGCGCACCGAGAACTTGGGGTGCCGCGCGAGCGGGAAGATCTCGTCGAAGAGCGTGGCCTCCACGCGCTCCTTGCCCAGCGCCACGAGCACCTCGCAGAGACCCTGGGCGGCACCGGAGCGCTCCACGCTGCCGAAATCGCCCTTGATGACTTCGAGCAGCCACGTGAGGATGTCCGAGAAGTGCTTCTCGCCCAGACCCTTGACCAGCTTGCCCATGGCCTTGGCGGCCACAGCGCGGACCTCGGGGATCGGGTCCATGAGCTGGGTCTTGAGACTGGGCAGCACCATCTCCATGTACGGGATCAGGTCCTTGGCGTCGTTGATCATGGTGCACATGCTACCAACGATCAGAGCCGACTTCTTCTTGGCCTCACCGCCACGGTCCTTCAGGCCGCGCGTAATGATAGGCATGACCAGCGCCAGCGACGGCGCGTCGATCGAGTGCACGAAGGACGTGGATTGCAGCTGCTGCAGCGCCTCGGTCGTGTACTTGTTCGGGTCTTCCAGCGCGTTGAGCAGCGCGTTCGAGATGGACGCGATCTCGGGGTTGCGCACCACTGAGCCGATGTCACGCAGAGCGCTCTTGCCGGCATCGCGCACCTTGGGGTGCGAGTCCGTGAGCGCCATCGTGAGCTTGGGCACGACCTGGGGCAGGCAGGAGCCCAGCTGGCGAGGCGCGCAGTAGGCCATGGAGCCCAGGATCTGGATTCCGGCCTGCTTGGTACGCCAGGCACCGTCATTAAGCGAGTTCAGCAGCGAGGGCAGCACCAGCTTGACGCCGTGGGCCGACAGGTTGGCCATGATGCCCTTGGCCGTCTGGCTGGCCGCATCGCGGACCTGCGTGCTCGCATCGGCAAAGCACTTTAACATGATCGGCAGGATGACGATAATGTAGGGCTCGAAGAGGATGCCCAGGCGCTGACTCAGGCACTCGAACACGAGCATGGCGCCCTGGCGTGCGTTCGCACCGCCGCCCTTCATGGAATCTTCCAAGCGGGGGATGATATCGTGCTGCTTGAGCGCAGAGATACCAAGGCCCTTGACCACAGCAGACACGCCGTAGGCGGCACCGATGCGTTCACCAAAGGTCTCGCCGCTGGTGGAGCGCTGCAGGAGATCGTCCAGGATGGCCGTGCTGCGAGCCTTGACGGCCGGGATCAACGGCGACAGGCACGTGGCCACGGAGCGCTGGACTGATTCGGACGGGATGCTGAGCGCCTCAAGCAGAGAGTCAACGATGGACGACACCTTGGGGTCCGTCTTGTCCATGTGCTTGGCCAGCGCGCCAAGGAACACGACCACGCCCTCACGCTGGTGGTCGTAGATGGCGATGGCCTTGGGGTCCTTCGACGGTGTCTTGTCCAGCAACTGCTCGAACGACTGGAGCAGCGGATGCGTGTTGGCACCGCCGCCAAACACATCAACGATCTGGATGCCCGTCTTGCGCATCTGCGTGCGCACGGCCGCGTTCGAGTCCGCCAGCCCGTGGTTGATCACGAACGCCATGATGTCCTGCACGTTCTCGTTCGAGAAGGCAGCCACCGACACGGACTTTTCCAGGCACAACGCGACACCGCAGCGAGGCAAGTACGTCTGCGGCTCTTCCTGCGGCTCGGCCTGGCCAGGACGACGGACCTTGGGAATGCCAAACTCATCCAGCATCTCCAACGGCTTGGGCAGGTTGCTGTCAAACTGGGCCTTGAGGTTGTTGAGGATCGGCGAGATCGTCTCGGGGAACTGCTTCATGCCCTCGGCGATGGCCAGAGCAGCGCTCTCACGCACATTGCCGTGCATGTGGTTAAGCAGGATGAGCAGCGGGCCGGCGAACAAGCGCGTGAGCTTGCAGTCACTCGCATCCCACACAGCCTTGGCAATGCTCTTGTTGCTGTCCACGCTGTCGAAGCAGCAGCAGAAGAGTCGGCAGGTCAACAGAGGGTTCACATTGGTGCGCAGCTCCGACTCCTCGCTCTCAGCCACTTGCAGCAATGCCTTCAGGCAGGCCAGACGCACATCGCTGTGCTCCGACAGCAGACCGTCGTCTCCCAAGATCGGCGACCACTCTCCAGCAGAGAGCGCCGGGCCCAGCGCCAGGTTGGTCAGCAGACGACCAGGCGCCAGGTCGGGGTTCAGGATCGGCTCGCTGCCTCCGACAGCCTTTTGCACCAGCAGGTGGAGCGCCAATTCGATCATCTCCTTACGCAGCAAGCGCTGGGAAGCCACATCACCGATCTCCTCTTCTTCTTCTTCCGGAATCATGCGAGCGTGGGCAGCGAACAGAGGCAGCGCCCAGCGACGCAGCTCCGGCACGTGCAGGATCAGCATGCGCAGCACCGGGAAGACCAGGTGGAACGTGGGCGGGGCCAGGTGGTTGCACGGAGCGCTGTCATCGAAATCGGCCTCGGTATCGAACTGGAAGCCGAAGACGTACTCCATCAGACCGGCCAGCGAGCGAGTGAAGAGGCCAGCCATCTCAGTCAGAGCCTGGGTCTTGGCCTTGGTGGACTCGATTTGCTGAACCGCGAGGACCACACGAAGGGAGCTGGACACATCGGCGTGGTGCGAGCGCAGCAGATGGGGGCAGATAGCTCGGCCCAGCGATCGCAGCGCACTGGCACACTCCGCCTCGAAGAGGCTGCAGCTCGACAGCACACTGACTGATCGCAGCAGGTACGGAAGCGCCGGGTGGAGCTCATCCGGACAGTTGCGCGCCAGCATGTCGATGGATTCAAGCACCAGCGAGATCGCCTTTCGCGTGTTGCGCAGCTGCACACGTCGCGCTTGTTGCTGTACCAGGAGCTCCTTCTCTTCACGCGTGTACGTGACCTTCTTGGCGGCAGCCTTCTTCTGCTCTAGCTCCTCACGCACCTGCTGCTCCCATCGCTCGTCTTCCGTGCCGTGGTGAGCGCCTCCACGCTTCTTCTTGCCAACGACAGTCTCCTCCTGGCCGGCGTTCTTCTTGACCACGAATAGCTCGTCCTCCGGCGTCCAGTAGATGTTCACATCCAGCGAAGAGATGGACGCGATGTCTTCGCTGTCAATGCGGTTCACGAGCTGTTCCTGAATGATTTCATGCAGAGCCACGCTCTCGCCTTCGCCATTGCCGGCGAAATTCAGCAGCGACGCGAGCATGCGCTGACCAGCAAGGCGCTCCACAGGCTTGTCGGCGTACAAAGCGCCATGGTCGACATTCGCAAGGATGTCGACCAGCGCCTTCTTGATGTTCTCGTCGGCCTCAATCAGGTTGTCAATGCGGTCGTCATTCGTCTCTTCTTCTTCCTCTTCGTCTTCCTCTTCGTTGGTCTTAGTCTTCTTCTCCTCCGTTGTCGCGGGCAGGAAGTGAACCTTCAGGTGGTCCCACTCGCGACCAAAGGCCGCGGAGCTCTTGCCGTCCACCAGGTACGGATGGTGAGCGAGCAGGAACGCAGGCGCAAACACAAACGCGCGGCTCTCGTGGGCGTCGCGAATCGCCTCGGGGACAATCGCACGCAGAGCGCGTCGCAAGACACCAGCAGGCGGCACAATCGAAGCCTCCGTTGTGTCATCGCTGGCGACCGAAGCCTTCACAAAGACCTTGGATTCATCCACAGCGACAGCCAGAGCAGTCAGTTTGCCACGGAAAGCCTGCACCAGGCCTTCGCAGTGCGCCAGCGAGCCCGTGAAGATGATGCGGAGCGAAGCTTCAGCCGATTCTCGAACCGCGCGCACCGAGCAGCACAGTAGATCGACCAGAAGCTTGTAGGCCGCGCTCGAATCCGATTGCTCGGACGAAAGCACCCACGACAGAGCCGACGGAAGCGCAGCCAGGGCCGCCACCTCCGCCTTCAGTGCAGCGTTCGCCACATTGTCGTTCAGTCCGTTCAGGATCGTCCGCACAGAGTAGTCCAGGAACGAGCTGCCGTTCAACAGCAGATCCGTGACGCCTTCCTGAGCAAACTTCTTGTCGAGTTCGCTGCTGGAGAGCGCGAGAAGACCAGCCAAGCCCACCGCCAGGACGCCGTCCAGGTGCAGCACAGTGGTCTTCTTGTTCGATTCCTTGGTGATCGCGACGATCTCGTTGGCCAGGACTTTCAACGCAGCCACGTTAGCAGCCTTGGCGCTGCGAGCAAACACGGTCAATGCACGCAAGTAGCCGGCCACGACCGCTTCGTTCTTGTTGGCCAGACCCGCCTTGATCTTGGCCACCGAGTTTGCAGACACCTCCTGAGCCAGCGTCAGCCACTTGCCCAAAGCCAAGAGGCCAAGGTGGCGGGTTTGGTCGTGAGCTTCCTTGTTAATGGCCTTGAGCAGAGCAGCAATCACCGCGTTAGCCATGGCCTTGGCGTCCTCAGCATTCAGTGAGAGCGCCGGGCTCTCCGCGGCGTCCGAAAGCACCGCGAAACCGGCCTCGCGCTGGTAAAACTGGGCCAGAATGCCGTGCTTTCCGTCCAGCAGATTGCCCATCTCAACCGCGAGCAGCTCCACGTGCTGAACGTCCTGGAAGCTCAGCAGCAGGTTCTTGGCCAGCGTGATGGTCAGGTTGCGGACGTCGTCCTTTTGCGAGCGCAGCTTCGTGATGATCATGGACAGGAACAGCTCTTGCAGGTAGCGGCCAAAGTCCAGCGGCGAGGCGTAGACGAATGCGCCGACAGCTTCGAGCACCGAGTCCGGCGACTTCTTGAGCATCTTGGACATGACCGGCTTGATGGTGGCGTCAAACTGCTCGTACTTAAGATCCTTCAACCGGACGTCGTTCTTCTGCAGCGCCACGAACGTGCGCGTCTTGGACTCGAATGCCCAGAAGGCGTACGCCGCCCAGAGCTTCTCCACGGTCTCCTGTTCCAGCTGCACGTGACGCAGCACGAGCCAGAGCTGGTACTGCTGCACGTCGTTGCTGGCGCCGGTGATCGTCTCAACGTACAGCGGTAGCAGTGCGGGGTGCGAGCGAATCAGTCGCTCAACGGCGGTGCGCGCGATGGTCTGCAGACGCTCCGAGTCGTTCAGCATAGACTCCAGCAACAGCGACTGCGACGTCAGCAGGCCAGCCAGCCACGCAGGCTGCGCCTCGCCTTCCGCAAGTGCCTTCTGGACGAAATCCAGGATGGTGCAAGACATGCGAAGAGCGATCAGTCGCGCGCTTCCGAACGACTGCGTCACGGTGCTGAGGTTGGCAGCCAACACGGCGGCAAAGGCTTCCGGGAAGCCAGCCACGCCCGCCGCCTCGGTGACGAACACCCGCAGATGCGCTTCCGTGGCGCGGTACTGGCTGCGGAAGACGGCAAGCAACGCCTGCTTGGCGACACGCTTGAGCGGCAAGGCGCCAGCGGTCATTCGCTCGATCGCTTCATGCTGATCAAAGCAAAAAGTGTATATAAGAGGAGGGGAGAAGAGAGGAGAGGAGAGGAGGGGAGGAGGAGGAGGAGAGGACATACCTGGAAGGACTTGATGGTGGTGTCGTGCGTGGGCTTCAGGATGGCCGCAGTCACGAGCTGCTCGACCACATCGTCCTGCAGTAGAGCTGATGTAGTGTCGGCCATTATTGCTCAACCCAACTGAGCTCTCTTGCTCTTGGCCGCACGCGTCCAAAACGTATCATTGGATCAATGGGCTCCGCCATATGCGTGCTTTCGATAGGCTAAAATCCATTTTCTGTCTTATTTGATTGGTTGAAAACAAATCCCACCGCTGGTCTAACACTGCTGCCACCGATTCCTTGGTCGGGGGCTTTTATTGTACCCCAGTCTGCTCCAAAGAGTCAAAGCGCAAACGGAAGGCATGGCGGACGACGGCAACGGCGGCTTCGCGGCCTTCATGGCGTTCGTGGGCGACAAGGCGCCGGCGCCCGAGGCGGACCAGTCCGCTGCAGAGGCGGACGGCTACCACTACGAGGAGGAGCAAGAGCGCGAGGCCATGATGAAGAGCTACCACCACCCCATGAAGCTCTGGTACCGCCAGCAGAGCCGTCTGCAGGTGCGTGTCCCTACGCCGTCTGCTGCCACTGCGTGTATGAGACTGAGTACTGACTGATGCGCTTGTGTGGCAGGAGGAACACGGCGCCTTCCCGCTCTTCTGGCAGGACCTCAAGGCGTGGAAGCCGTATCGCGACGTGCTCAAGGCGTTCATCAAGGACACGGACCAGGCCAAGAGCCAGGAGAACGGAGACAGCAAGGTGAAAGAGGAGGAAGCAGCAGCCACGACAGAGACTGTGAAGGACGAAGCCAAGGCCCCAGAGGTCAAGCAGGAGCAGCCGGCAGCCGCTGCTGGAGAGGAGCCGCCCAAGCGTCGACGCAAGAGCCGCTGGGGAGATCCAACGGATACGGCGGACGCTGCCAATGGCGAGCAGAAGCGCAAGAAGTCGCGTTGGGCGCCAGCTGGAGCTCCTAACGCCGCTGCCTCGGCTGCTGGTCTCATGCTTTCCCAGCAGCAACAGCAGGCCATTGTGCTGCGTGCCACGCTGGACAGCATCAACCAGAAGCTGGTGACGGTCGTGACAGATGCAGCGCGCATCGAGAAGGATCCGAACCGCTCGCCGTCACCGCCGCCTCAGTACGACGCCAATGGCAAACGTACTAACACACGTGAAGTGCGCATGAAGGCGGCGCTGGAGAAGCAGCGCAACGACGTGATCGAGTCGCTGGTCAAGGTGAACCCGCTCTACCGTCCGCCGGCCGACTACCAGAAGCAGAAGCTGTTCCGCAAGATCTACATTCCGATCAAGGAATACCCTTCGTACAACTTCATTGGCCTGATCATTGGTCCGCGTGGCAACACGCAGAAGCGCATGGAGAAGGAGACGAACTGCAAGATCGCGATCCGTGGCCGCGGCTCCGTAAAGGAAGGCAGCAAGGGCAAGAAGATGCAGTCGGACGAAAACGATGACCTGCACGTGCTAATCACGGGTGAGAAAGAAGACGAGCTCGACCGAGCTGCGAAGGAAGTCGCGAGTCTGCTTGTTCCGGTGGATGATACCAAGAACTCGCACAAGCAGAAGCAGCTGCGTGAATTGGCGCTGATCAACGGAACGCTGAGAGACGACGACTTCTGCCACGTCTGTGGTGAGAAGGGCCATCGCCAGTGGGAATGCCCCAACAGAGAACGTGAGTCTGCTTGCCTTATAGTGTTTGGTGGTTGCTGCTGGACTAACATCTTCCGGTGACTTGTTGGAAATTGCAGAGACCTTCAAGGCGGCGGACGTGAAATGCTCCATCTGTGGAGACTCGAGTCACCCAACGAGCGATTGTACGCAGAAGAACAAGACCGCAGCGGAGAAGGCGGCCATCGACGAGGAGTACAATTCGTTCATGCAGCAGCTGGGTGAGAAGCCAGTGATTTCGACGGCCAACAAGCCACCGCCGACGGTGATTGGTGTCGCTTCATCGGCCCCGTGGCTAAAGCCGTCAACATCTACGGCAGCAGCCAGCCAACCGTGGATGACGCAAAAGTCGGCGGGTGCTCCGGGAACCACCTCGGTGCCACCGCCGCCCGGGGTGCAAGTTCCTATCGTTGTGGGCGCTCCAAGTTCCCTCGCCATGGGATCAACGCCTGCCACTGCGTATCCACCCCCAATGGCCCCCGGAGGTGCGTACAACTATCCAGCTCAGACACAGGCTTGGGACGCAACGACTCAGCAGCAGTGGGCGGGCTACAACTACTACGGATCATGGGACCAATCCGCGACAGCTGAGTATCAGTATGGACAGTATGCCGCTCAGGCCGGAGCTGCTCCTGGTGCCACTGTCCCTGGGGCTGCCGATCCAAACCAGTATCCGCAATACCAATCGGGAGCCCCACCGTCATGAGGTCATCGTAGTATGAAGTCAGGTACGAGCTCCAAGGCTGGAGAATTTCTATAGAAACGACGGGAGCGTAAATGAATGAATTGACGCCGTTTGACTATGCTTTTGTGCCTTTGATCTCTGTGCTGTATTGGCAAACAGTGAATGGCTGGCAATTATTGCAGATTTCCTGAACTACGATGCGAATCTCTCACAGGATAATGCTGGCATGAATACTGGCAAGTGCAAATCGACTAAGGGGATGACGGTATGTACAATGTCGTTATATTAATCACAGATAATGCGCCCTGTCAGGGTGTGGTCACAAGTTGGATGAGGAGTGTTCCGATGCACTCAAACATCAATAACGTCTCGCCATTGTGCAGACGCTCAACAAACGCAAAGCAAAAAAAGATCAGCGTACCCAGGAGCACTTGGATGATTTGCGATCGACGCAGGCGGAGTGAGATCGCCAGTAGAGCAGTAAAATCAGAAAAACATCCACGCCGTCTCACGCATGTCGTGCTGCTCGCGGGAATGGTCCTTGGCAAATGGTGCTGCTTGGTCTTCGGAGAATCATTGATCTCTAGTGCTAGTCCGATCCTTGGAGAATGAACTTTGATTGCGTTGGTTTGCTTGGTGTTCCGCAGGTTGTCTCCGTTGCCCGTTTTGCTCTCCGTCGCTTTTTCGTGCCATCGAGAGATATTGGCTTGAATATTATCAAGCGCTTCGGATGACTTGGGCAGGAGCTTTTCAAGAACAGTAAACGAAGGAAGAATCACAGCGTTGATAAACTGGATCTGAAAAACAAATGGCAGGTCAGTAATGGAATACCAAGATGGTAAGAATTCGTATGCATCGAACCTGAAGCTCTGGAACAAGTGTTGCCGACTCATCGAAGTTTGGAGAGATTGACATATTCGCGTGTTTTTCCGCCACGCCTTGCTCGAAAAATTCTCTGAAAGCACCAGCAAATGCTTAGAATCTTTACCCGAAGTGCTGTTGTACAGGAGCTTCAAACCTCATGATTAGATGGGTCCACTGCTCTGCAATATGAAACGGCTTGGCTGGATTGCTAATATCAGCGCAATGCAAAAGGAAGCACGCAACGTCCAACCTTTCGAGATTGTTGAACGTGTCGACCGTGAACTGCTCCTTCGTATCGACAAGTTGGGACATGGTTTGGAGAATTGTGTCGTGCCTGGCAGAGTCGGTACTTAGAATAGTGGAGATCACAAGCCGTTGCATTCTTCGCTTCATCTTGAATCAAAGGCAATGTAAACGTCAGTGCCACAGTCATGGTACGACACCCATACTGTCACTTACTTTAGCCTGCAGGTGCTCGAGAAGATTGTGCCGATTGATCAGCTCCATCGTTTTCGCTGCATGCATCCTTTCCAGAAGGCTTGTGCTTCCATAATGTTGAGTCAATGGATGATTGGTTTCCAGTAGATACCGATTATTGACGCCAGGGTGGCCGATGTCATGGCCCAAAGCTGCGAACAGCAGCACCATTTTCTCAACTGATGACAACAATTCTCCATCTTCGGTAAAACCAAATAGAGAAAACATCGTCTGGGTAACGTCCATGGCATGGTTAAAATTGTGATAGAACCTTGGGAATTCAGCACAAGAACTTGGAGTAAATATCCATTCATGCACAGCAAGTCAAGAGCTTATTTTCATTCCTCACCTCGTAAACTGTAGACCATTGCCATAAGCGTATCCGTCGCGCACGCCTATGCAAAATGCCTCGCAATGAGCTACGCTGACGCTCAAGACGCTCTGAACGTCCAAGTACCGAAACATAATCAGCAAGTTCGAGATATGCTCTGCTGAATGCGTCAATAAAGAGCCGTCGAAGTTCCATCGCTTTAATTCCGTTACGCGTCTTGCCACACAAGTATGTTGGCGTGAGCTCCAGCAAAACATGATCGAACGGCGGCTATTTCGATGTTGATCCCATCCATTACGCGCTCCGGTGCAAACCAAACACGAGCAGCATCTTCCGGGCCTTGTTGGGAACCACGGGACCTCCGCGCGCACCATCATGGCGCACTCCTGTTTGTGAATGGATGAAAAGACGCGTGGTCCTGTGCTCTGTCGCTAGTTAAATAGAAGAAGACAAGTGCGAAGCAGCTGAGTTCCGTTGATGAAACACGTTTCATTTGCACCCCTTTAAACCGGACCTCGCGATAAAATATGCGGACATTCGTCCTTCGCTACGACTTTTCGAGCAGACGGTGGAAGAAAATGCAAATCGACACGGTCCGTCTTGGCCCATCACACCTTCAAAGTCGTCAGAAACCTGTCCTGAGTACGAAGTAGTGAGCGCAGCTCCTAAACCGACGAACGTACAAGCGTTAGACAGTCAAACATCACTCCCAATCTTTTGCTTCATACTGCGTACCTGCTGGTGGTGCAAATTGTCTGCGAAGTAGCTTTCCAAACGCCGTCTCACAAGTGCAAGAGAAGGTTGTTCTGAGCAGCTCTTGACGTTCAAGAGCTCGTCAAATATGTCTTCCCACATATTCACTTGCCAGTATCGCTTGAACGTCTTTCGAATATGCCATCTTTCGGAACCGCCACGAGAGTTTTGGCTTGAGATTTCCATGTACTCTCCAAATAGCATACAATGAACAGATCCACAGAAGCCAAATGAATCGATTTGGTATGTCCATGGCCTTTTTGAAAGCATCTCGACACATTGAAAGCCTTTAGCATGGCAGTCGCCAACAAATGCAGTTTCATCTGAATAATGCGATAGATCGATGGATCTTCCGAAATCAATCAGACGCAAGTCGCCTGCTCGGTATGTTCCGGAATCTGGCTCTGACGTGCGCGCATATGGGAAAACCCAGTCACACCCACCAGGCGTGATTAGCCAGTTGTCTGGCTTTACGTCTCCATGGAGAACACGCGCCTGATGAAGTTGTTCAATTGAGTACAACATCTTGATCGCGTAAAACACTGCGATAGGCTCCGGAAATGATTTTCCAACCTTAAACGGGGATATCGTAAGCGAATTCAACGTGGC
Organism: Elongisporangium undulatum; assembly: GCA_023334555.1. Classification (NCBI taxonomy): domain Eukaryota; phylum Oomycota; class Peronosporomycetes; order Pythiales; family Pythiaceae; genus Elongisporangium; species Elongisporangium undulatum. Next base: position 37,297 of record JAADVF010000027.1, read on the forward strand.
AACATGCTTCAAAATAGCATACCTTTTTGTACGTGTTCAGTAAGTCATGAAGGGTGCCTGATGAACCTTTTTCCATCAGCAGCATTGAGCCATTCTGACGAACAGCATCTAGTTAAGAGCTACGAAGTATCTGGAAGAAACAAGGGATACACGTTCTTACTGAATATAGATTGAGGCGGTCAAATCTCGGGATTGTGATGTCCCTGGCAGCGTAGTTGTGGTGCAAAATCAGTCGCTCTCGAACAATATTGGTAATGTAAAATTCCCAAGGTAGGTAACTCCTATTTTTCTCATACTTCGCAGGATGTTAGATTGCAAATGCATGATATCGGGCAGCTCAACTTACCTTCATCGCCATACATATGTTGCTCAGGTTGCATTTTTTGACGAGTACTGAAAATACGTGGGCAAAAGCACCCGATCCCAGCAGTCCATGGACTTCAATCTTCATCTTTTGATCGATATGTATCAATATCGATGTCTTAAACTTTCGTCGCTGTGGATTCCCGCACGGAAGCGCAGGTACTTTGATGGGTTGAACTGAAACGTCTTCGGTTCTTGACATCAAGTACGCTTCTACTTTACTGCACGTAATCATGGCACGTCGAGCTTCCGCGGTATACGGATCCAAGAGTCGAGTATGAGAGCGTTGAGCTGTCAATTTTTCTATGCCTTCTTGTGCAGAATATTTCGTTGGACACCTTTATTCCATGGATCAGCACGTTAGATTACATTGATACATGCATACTGTGATGACAAGCATTTCAATCTAAAATACATCAGGCTGCAATAAATTTATTTACTATGTCGGCAAAGCACACTCATGCTTGCTAACGGAGAACGGCAATCCGATAGAGGGAAGAGCTGCACTACGGTACCTATTTGAAGCTTCCGGCGTCACGCGCTGCACACCTCGGAGGTTCGAATAAGACAGACTATAGCAGAGCAGACCTTCTTGTAAGTAGCGAGGACCAAAAATCGAAAGCATCGATAGAAGGTGGCAAACGATGATGAGCACTCAAGATTCTACCTCCTTGGCGACGGAGCTTGGTCTTCATCAGTCGACTGGTCTGCTTCGAGTTTCAGGATCATATCTTTGTTTGTAACTCTCGCAATTCGCACCAAATCTTCACGGCTACCTAATGGTTTGCGAGGATGACTTCGAGAGGTGCTAAGTTTACTTGCTGGTTGAGCAGGCTGAGATGGTGTGTCGATAGTATCGTCCATGAAGACATGAAATGACTGCTTTGACTCATTTCCATCGTTGACCATAGATTCATGAAGACTTGGCGCAACGCTGTCAACAGAGTCATCCATAACGCTGAAATGAAGCTTTCTCTCAACAGGATCCACTGGTCGTAGTTCTCGAACTTGGCGCTTCAGTGGTCGTTGAGGACTGCCAAACATCACATCAATTTCTGACATGGCGACACGAGTGTTAATGGTGACATCTTCTTGAACAGCATTTCCCAGTAAGGCCATACTGTTTTGAGTCAGAACTCGTCTTCGAGGGGACAACGGTTTTGTCGTCGTTGCAAAGCTGAGTTTTCGGGTAATGCGATCAAAAGGCTCGGATGCATTGACGACGGTGCTTGCAGCCAAAAATGAGTTCGTACGAGCTGGTTGATACGAGTTGGATTGCATCGCATAGCTCGATGGCTGAGTTGGTTGCACCAAAAAGTGATTTTCCTGGTGCACAGGAACTGGCTTTGGACGTTGCTGGAGTTTGGTCGCATATTTGCGGGCTCGGACTTCTTCAAATGAAAGCATGCCTTCATCTCTTGTCTTCAGCTGTTCAACATCGTAAGCAATAATTTCCGATTTGGCCGTTGGCAGGGTCTTTTGCCTCTTGGTTTGTTCTTGTGCATTTCGTGCCGTATTTTCAGCCCCGAAATTTTTGAGAGGCTTCTTGGCGAGGAGCTCTTCTTCTGTTGATGCTCCATCAAGTCTTTGCCGGAGAGAAGGCGTGCGGTCGAGAGAAGTATCCGGTACGCGATCTTTGCCAAAACTCGAGGCGGAAAATTCTTCGTCCACAAAAACCTGTAAGGGCTGTACTGGTTGGTGGTGGGTGAATTCATTCGACATACTTTCTGATGACAGGCTGATGACTGTCTGGTTCCATCGTCCGGGTGCAATGTCGTTCTCCTTGTTCTGGTGTTGAATCGTGTCAAGTTTCTTCCATTGAACGTTTCCATCAAATATATCGACATCAGCATCAATGGGGTCCTCATATATGGTAAATACCGGTTTGTGAGCATTCGCTTTCTGGATGGTTTGTGCTCGGGCAAGAACATGCTGCTGATGATTCACGTTATTGTCCAGAGCTTCGATTTCTGCCAAGTCGGACAGGCTTTCAAGAGCGTGACGCTGGTTTACCTCACTGCTCGAGTTCGGGTCATTTTCGCCATTCATTCGAAGCCAGTGGCGACTCATACGACGCTGGAACTCTTTGTACTTGCGACCAAGTAATTCTTGTGGTTGTGCTTTCCTACAATCACATATCAGATATACACCGTTAATACTCCATATTCATGGCATAAACTGTTAGTTTGACTTACTTTTGAGTTGCTTTCAGGTACACCTTGTGCGCTTGAGGATAGTTGCCCATGCTTTCGAGGACCCACGCCCAGCCTACGTAGAATAACGCGACCTGCTCGCCGATTTTGTTCTGGTACAAGTACTTGAAAATATCTTTCGGGTTGGAGACCAAGTCCGCCTACAGACACATGAACATGGTCAGTTTTCTATGAAAAGAGCTGCTGGCGCTCTCCACATAGCGAGTACTCACGTATTGGATCCACAGTCGCACGTAGCGGATATCGTTCTTGTATCTGGATTCTTCCTTCAACACGCGGGTGCATTTTTCCAGCACGGAAAACTTCTTTCTCGTGTCTTCTGGCATGTGGATCTCAATCCACCGAATGTACTGCACCCATTCGTGCAGTGGGTCATCGCCCACGTACGCGCGGATCTGGTTCTCCTTGTCTTGCGCCAGCTTCTCGACCTTGAGCTTTTCCTGGAAGGAGCCATTCGTGCGTAAGGCCTTGTTCAGCTCGAGCACGTTGCGTCCACGTTTGAGCGGCATCACGTTTTCTTTCGAGGTCTCCCACGCGAACTCGCTCGTTGTGTCGTCGCGTACGCGCTTACGGCCTGCAGCTGTGGCCGCCGGCAAGTCGCTGCCTCCAAACCTGTCGCCTACGGCGTCCACGTGCTCCTTGAGCGCCTCCATGCTGCCGTCGCCGCCGTCTTTCTCGTCTGCCGAGTTCCCGCGCGCGCGCACTGGAAAGGGAAAGCACGGAGTTTCCACCGTGAATTGCGAAACTGGGCCGAGGGTGATGGGGCCCTTTTGGGGGCACGGACCATCACTCCTGCCCAGCGCACGCAATGTGTTTTTTTCAAAATTTTAAAATGGGCGGGAGATCCCACTGTGCCACTTTGGTGGTACAGCACGCACTGGTACACAGTACCAGTGATGAGACAAGTGAATCTGGGTCTCAAGGTATGTGGGTCCCGTGGCCCACATTTTGAGGTTTTTTTGTTGATTAGACGTGACAGAATTTTCTAGTGCGACCAGCGATGTGTTTTGTTTTGCCAAACGCTGGAGCTTGAAGTGGCCACGGCGCGGGCAGTTGGCACCAGTCATTCCGCTATTCGCAACCGCCTCCCAAGCCCAGCACCGCAGCAGCAAAGCACCATGACCTTCCAGGGAGCATTCACGGCCCTCGTCACGCCCTTCACGGCCGACGGCAGCAGCGTCGACTACGAAAAGCTGCGCGAGCTGGTCGAATGGCAGATCGAGCAGGGCATTGACGGCCTGGTGCCGGTACGATAATGGATTGCGCAACGGTTCACAGCAGCATGCGCGGATTATTCACGCGCTCTTTCTCTGTGTGACAGATGGGAACGACTGGCGAAAGCCCCACGGTCTCGCACGAAGAGCACGACAAGGTGATCGCCGAGGTCATCAAGTACACCAACCACCGCGTGCCCGTGATCGCCGGCACAGGCTCCAACAGCACAGTCGAGGCTGTGCGTCTGACGCAGGCTGCCAAAGACGCTGGCGCCGATGCCTGCCTGGTCGTGTGCCCCTACTACAACAAGCCCACGCAGAAGGGCATGTACGAACACTTCAAGACCGTCGCCGCCGTCGGTCTGCCCGTGATCCTCTACAACATCCCCGGCCGAACTGGCATTTCGCTCACGACCGAAACCATCGTGGCTCTGTCGAAGGTCCCCGGCATTGTGGCCATCAAGGACGCCACTGGATCCGTTGACCAGGTAAGAGATCCTTCCTGTCTGCGTCTGTGCGCTACTATTCTGACCGTGTTACGATGCATTTAGGCCTCGGAAGTCGCTTCGCTTTGCGACCTGACCATCCTGTCGGGCGATGACAACCTGACTCTGCCCATGATGGCCGTTGGTGCCAAGGGTGTTATCAGCGTGCTCTCCAACGCCTGTACGTGCCCAATCGATTGCGCATCTGGTGGCCATCCCACTCTTGGGTTTAATCGCAAAGTACTCACCTTCTGCTGTTTGTATCTACTTAGCCCCGGCCAAGGTGCTCGCTATCACTCGCCCGTGTCTGGCTGGCGACTTCGTCGGTGCTCGCAAGGCGCATCTGGAGAACGTACGTCCATGAGTCTCTCTCTTTATTGGTCAAGTCGTGAGCAGTGTACTGACTCGCTCTATTGCACGATTGTAGATCTTCTTCGTCAAGGCGCTCTTCTCGGAGTCCAACCCGCAGCCCGTGAAGAAGGTGCTGGAGTACATGGGCAAGTGCTCGCCCGCCGTGCGCGCCCCGCTGGTGAACTGCTCGGAGGAAACGGCCGAGGTGCTCAAGAAGCACATGATCGAGCACAAGATGCTGTAACAAGGATCGATCCGCTGGGATATTGTATAGGCTCATAAATCATTAAGCAACACGAATCAAGATGCAAAAAACGAATGAATATGCTGTTTGGCTGTGATTAGCTGGTGCCAAAGCGACCAGGATTGGTGTACACACGAGTATGTGGTGACGCACCCGTTGAAAAGAACGACACTGGGGACATTTATGAAGGCGACATGGCTACAGTAGCTACATACTTCTAGCTGGAGCTCAGATCTCCTGCAGGCTTTCCGTGGTGGAGAATGTGCTGGCCCGGGATCCACGTCGACTGCTGTTACTGGGCGAGTACCCGCCCGTGTAGCCCGACACGCGCGAGCTGTACGAGTCGGCGGCGCTCACACGCGACGGCCTGAAGCCGTAGGAGTCCACCGAGACCTCGGACTCCAGGCGCGTCGGACGGTTGTCGATAGAGTAGTCGCTGGAGCTGCTAGCGATGCTGAAGCCTCTTCCCTTGGGGACCTCGCTCAGAGCGCCGACGGAGCTGTTCTCGCTGCGCGCGTACTCAGATTCCTTCCACTGCAGCGAGCCGATGCTGTAGTTCTGGCCCGAGTTGTCTGTGTCGATGAAGGACTCTTCGTAGTTGGACACGGAGTCCAGGCACTGTTCACTGTCCAGAGACGACAGATCGGAAGCGGCCGACAGCTTCGGGGCTGCGGCCGGAGAATCCATCATCTCCGATCCACGAGTCAGCGGAGGGCTGGGCGTCGGCAGCACCGCTATGCTGTCCACGCTCAGCGGCGGAGCTTCTTCCGCCATGGCCTCGTTGCTGCGACCGGTATTGTTAATAATATAGACCTCAGAGTCCACTTCCTTGTCGGCACGTTTGCGACTGATGGCAGCAGCAGCAGTGGCGGCGGCGGCAGCGTCACCGGCGGCTCCAGCACCGTTGCTTCCCATGGCTCGCAGAGCAGCTGCGCCATGGCCTCCCTTGCTGGCATTGGCTCGCTGCTGTCGGCGGCGCGTGACAAAGGCCATTCCAAGCACCGCGACGATGAATAGACCGCCCACGACGCAGGCGACCAGGACGAGGCCGGAAGACATGGACGTCGTGGACGAGCTGGACGTCGACGCAGAGGTGCCGCTGCTGCTGGAGCTGGCTTTGGAGGTCGTCGAAGGCGTCGGGGTTTCTGAGGACGCATTCGAGCCGGAGACAACTCCTGCCGACGATCCAGAGTCGACGGCCGAAATCGAGGCTGAGGCCGAGCCGGTCTCGTTGGCGTCTACGCTTCCGCTTCCGCTGGAGGACGCAGAACTCGAGGGCGTGGGGGTCGGCGTGGGTGTCGGTGTGGGCGTGGCAGTAATCGTGACGCTGTCATCCACCACCGTGACGCTCAGGAACGCGATGTACTCCGTTCCGCTCACATTGAGCGTCGAGTCGCCGGGCAGCGTGACTTTGCCGATGATGATGTACGTGCCTGTGACCGTGAATGAAAAGCTGTAGGCGCACAGGTCCTTGGTGCCGTCCGAGTCGTACGCGCCGGTCTCGAGCGTCGTAGAGCCCACCGTCGTGGGCGTGACCACCGTGGCGCAGTCCGTGCCCGAGAGGCAGGCCTTCATCCACGAGTCCAGCACGTTTCCTGGCAGCTTTGTGGTCGTGTCGATCGCGTTGGGGAAGATGCTGTTGGACACGGCCGAGTTCACGTACGAGTACCAGGTCATGCTGATGGCGTCGCTGAGGTGGATCGTGGTGGCCGAGGCGGTCATGGACACGCCCACGGGGCAGCGGCCGATGCTGTCGGCGTTGAGATTGGGGAAGGCGAGCGCATTCGAGCCCGAGTCGGACGTGATGCCCTCGCAGTAGGTCGTGTTGCCGTCCTCAGTGAAGCCTGTGTCGATGTCCGTGGCCTGGGCCACCGCTGCTGAGAGCAGCAGCGCCAGGGCCGAGGAGCGCAGGAGCCGCATGCTCATGATCAGGCTGGAAACACGGAGTGGTTGCCATGATGATCGCCGGTCTTTCCTGCTGCCCCTCCTTCCCGCAACATGCCCACAACCCTCTTATGGGCCGAAACCAGCTGGTTTGCAGCAACAAACCTCTCTATTTTCAATAGCCAGCTCTATGAGATTAGTGCGTATGCTAGAAAATGGATACGGTAGCGTTGTATGCATTCTCTATAAACTAGGTAGTACCACTGTAGGCCTGACATCCAGTTGATATGCAGGGCATTCACTCAAGAACGTTGTCCTGAAGCAGACGGAAGAGAGAGAAAGCGATCCTACAGCCGGACGCCGGCTTCTACTTTACATGAAGCATGAGCTCATGCAAACGCTGGAAAAAGAGCGGTTCGCGAACCCCATTACGCAAACCAACGCATGGAATGCGCGAATCGGCCAACAGCAAGACCGACATGACGATCTTCTGACGAGATGGGTGTGTGCTTACTCATTGCCTTTCGTTCGAGGTGAGTGTGTGGGGTGTGGGATGCAGCATGCATAACTGTATAGTTTTGCCAAAATGGACCCTGTCGGTGTCATCTGGGGGAGGTAGAGGCTCCGAATGTGGCCTGCGTGGCTGCTCACTCCCCTTTGTGTGGAACCTCTGATCATATGCATCGACCAGCTGGGATAAACACGCGTTTGTTTGAGCAACTCTGGAACAATACACGCTATGCTGGAGAGTGATACTATCCACTTAGGTCTACTATGCAAAAGCGGTGGCTTTGGGACAGCCCATCCACCGTTGCCTATAAATCAATTGAGTCGTGTCATATGTCACGCACCCATTTGTGTTCATTATCCGGCTTGTTGATGAGATTGAGGGAGTGTACAACTCGTAGATGCATCAGCAGCTCGTCGTCCACCATTTCTGATTCTGAAAGATACGAAAAGGGCAAGTGAGACGTGTTATTACAATCGAGAGGCTATACAGCATGAAGGAAGATCACTCTATGAGCGCATGATGCAACCGTAGACGCCCGTGGGGATGAGTTGGCAGACCGAGGCCACTGGCAGGCCGTCCTGCGCCACAGGGCAATTGCCGATGATGTCGGCCGTGCACACAGGCTGGCGCGTGCAGAAGCCAGGCCGCGTGCCATTCACCACGCTCACGGGCGTGTCTCCCAACGCATTGCCCGTGCAGTTGACCGGAGGATCGTACTGCGTGTTTACGGGCTCGCCGTTCGAGCCCAGGGGCTTGCAGCCGTAGACTCCAGTGCGCACGATGCCGCAGTATGAGCCGAACGACAGCTCCTCCTGTGGGCCTGGGCAGTTGCCAGTGGAGATATCGCCACTACAGGCAGCGTGGTTCACGCAGAAGACCTTGGCCACGCCTTCCACGCTCATGGGGACCATGTCTTCGCTACAAGAAGGACCAGTGGCAAGCGTGGACGTTGGTGTCGGCGTTTCAACCGGAGCCGGGGTCTCAGTCGCAGGTGCTGGGGTTTCAGTCGGTGTCTCAATTGGACTGGGAGTCTCCGTTGAAGGCGCAGGCGTTTCTGATGGCGTCGCACTCGGGGTTGTCGTGCTTGACACTACTTTACAGCCGTAGACGCCAGTGCGGACGATGCCACAGTAGGAACCACTAGGGAGGCCGTCCTGTGCCACGGGGCACGAACCATTGTTCGTTGAACCGATGCAAATGGGCTGAGAGTCGACGCAAAAGATACCTTCGACACCTTCGACGCTCATTTCCGTCTGACCGAAGCTGCATCTTGGAATAGACACCGTCGTTGGTGCAGGGGTCTCACTTGGTGATGGAGTCGCAGTCGGTCCCGGTGTCACACTTGGTGCTGGTGTCGGCGTCATGGCCTGGGGATACGTCAGGATCGAATTGGCGTCCAATACTTTGCATCCATAGACGCCAGACGCCACAACTCCGCAGTAGGATCCGTAAGGAAGTCCATCTTGCACAGTTGGACATGATCCCGTGCTGATCTGAGCGATGCAAATGGGCTGCGTGTCAACGCAGTAGATGCCTTCGATGCCCTCGACACTCATTTCCCACTGACTCGAAGAGCAGGCAGCCTGAGCTCCAGAGATCGATATCACAAGAGCGAGCAGGACTGGAGCCAACATGATGAGGAATACAAATGAGAAGTAGTGGATGGAACTGCGTCCTTGGCGACGAAAGACCGAATGCTCTCACAACTTGTGCGCCAAAGCTCCTCCCACACACACGCTCGCATGGCGTATCTCAGTCCCTTGCTTGGGAAGATGCACGTAATGGCTGAAGCAAAAATAGGAGCTCGGAACGAGAATTGATTCTTGCGCACACCGTCTCGTAAAGAAAGAAATCCAAAGCACAATCGCTGTCGTCTTGGCTGGAAACACGACTACTCGTCCACAGCGCTGTCGCTGTTTACGGGATACGAGACCGTGATCCTACTTCAGAAAATGCGCAGAACGCAGGATTTAGACCAGACGTCGTCACACCATCCGAGAGATCGTTCGGCGCGCTAAAATTACTCACGACACAGCATGTTCCGTTCTGGCTCAAACGTGGCAAGATCAAATGGCAGAGCGCAAGTCCTGGATCCCAGAGATCTCCCCAACCGACTTGGTGGTCGACAAGACGCCCGATGGGCTTCTCAAGCAGACCCGTACGACTAAACTGCGTCGAGCGACGTTCCGTGGCACACCGGTCGTCGTGCTCTCACTGCGAACGACTGCTCTCCAGAATCGACTTCAAGACGCCACGCTCGCTGCACTGCAGGACGCAGATACATCATGGATGCATCCCGTAAGTTCCTTGGTGCTTGGGATGATCTTGATCACAGAGACTGATCAAATCCTTGTAAATCCAGAACCTCGTCCAAGTTCTCGGTGCCACAGCTAAAGGCGACTGGGTCGTGCTGGAATACACTCCACTGAGTCTGTACGACGTGCTGCACAGGGACAAAATGGTGCTGTCTCGAAGAGAGATCGCACTCATCGCACTCGAAGTACTGAAGACTCTGAGTTTTCTCCACGAGCGGCAGGAATCTTTTGAAGCCGTCTTGACCAGCAAGAAGGTCATGCTGCAAGGAGGCCCTACAATTCTGAAGCTGCGTCGCTTTGGGGACGATCTCGTTCGCACTCGAGCTGGGATTTCACATGACCACAGCACGCACCATGTCATGCAACGAGAACTCGACTCGATTGGGGAGGAGTCTACAACGACGATCGACCAGAGCAAAGACTTGTACGCCTTTGGCATCATGCTACTTGAAATGTGCACGCGCGAGCCTCCCAATGTCGAGTCTTTCAACCAAATCTCTTGCGCTGCGCAGCTGGATCCGGTCTTTGAGCACCTCATTCGCCTAACGATTCAGCCAGACGTGGACATCCAGGACCTAAAATCGCATCTTCCTGAGGCGGAAGCTATCAATGCGCGCCACTTGATGTGTATTTTAAAAGAGAGCGAAGAACGACAGCAGCAGTTGGGGTCATTGAAACTCTCCAGTGCGAGTTTCATGAGCTTTCTGCATGTAGATCGGTACTTCCAGGAGCAGGAGACCCAGCAGGTCCAACGCAAGATTGAGGAATACGACAGCCACTGTCAGGTGGCTCTGAAGCGATTGGCCTCAGTGGAACAGGAGCTTGTAGATGAGCAGACCAACTTCAGCGTCCTGGTGAAACAAATCGAGCAGCTTCAGCAGCATTCCACTCAGCAAGAGCAGTCAATCCGAAGGTTCCGGTTACATGTGAGCACGCTAGCACAAGTCAACCAACGCGCTGAGAGTCGAGCAGACGCTCTGATGCAGACCATCGCGACTCAGCAGCGTCTGATAGACGAGTTGCAGTTGAGTATAGCCGTCGGAAAGACGCAGTATGATCGCTTGCAAACTGAGAAGGAGGCCGAGTGTTTAGAGAAGCAGAAACATATTCAAGAAGCGCTCAGGATTGCCGACGACAAACAAAAGTTGGCGCACCAGCTCCGTGAAATGGAGCGCCAGAATTCAGTGCTGGCAGGCAAAGTCGGCGGTGAACGAGACGCCTTGCAGGACCTGGAGGCACGCTTGAAACAGGCCATTTATCGCTGGGAGCAGGAGCAGGTCGGTCGTCGCGTGATGGAGAAGCAGATGCAGGCACTCAACTGTCAGCTAGTCCAACTGGAAGAAGAGCGCTCCAATTACACGTTGGCCTTACGACACAGCCCCACGGGCGAGCTCGATCCAAAAGCAGCGAATGACTACGTGCTCCAGCTCAAAGACACCGAGATTGCGACTCTCAAGGACAGCGTCCACTCGGGCCTGCACAAGCTGAACGAGATGGCTCAATTTACGCGAGAGCGAGACGCACTGATTCAAACACTCGAGACGAAAATCCAAGAGTATCGGAACGAAATAGCCGCTCTCCGGGAACAAAAGCGTGATTGGAATGAGGAATTGGAAGCACTAAGTGGGGATCTGGATCGGAATCGGAAACGGTACGAGACCGCTGTCGTAGATATCAACGCGCTCAATGCCCAGATCAAAAGCTTGGAAGAGGATGTACATCAACAGATCAAGCAGCGCGAAGAGCAAGGTATCGACAGCGTAATTGACATGCTGCTTGAGCTGTCTCTGATAGCGCGTCACTGTTTAATGCATTTACAGAGCGAGCGTTCCGCATGAAGCAATGTCTGACTCCCAACTGTGATGCTCCACGCTTTCTTGTCGGGCCTACGGGATATTGCACCGAGTGCGTGGAAAAGCAGAGCCGAGAAAATTCATCGCCAGGTAAATCAAAACGAGCGCGCAATCGCAGTCGTGTGGACTTGGGCATCCCCACAATCTGCCAAAATGCGCAAAACGCGCCAGTGATCGAGTGCATTCGAGCGATCGAGCGCGATCGAGTAGCCAAAGAGGAAGAGGCAGTGGACTCCGCGCTCCAATTACTCGGGCACTTGAAGCAACTCACAGCTCTTGTCAAAGGGAATGGTAACAAAAGCTGATGCCGACACAATGAACTATACCCGCTAACATCTTGTTCTGATCGCTTGATCTAGACGCGCTCAAGGACGATTTGCCCGAGTGCAGAGTGCTCAAGACGATTCCGTCGATCATGAGAGAGCACCGCACCAGTCTCGCACTCCAGCTAGAAGGATGCAAATGCTTGAGCACCATCGTCTTTAACCACGACCGGAATCGAATAATCCTCGTGGCAGAGGGCATTGTAGAGATCGTTCTCCGAGCGTGTAACCATTTTCAAGCGGAGCCCAAGGTGCATGAGGCTGCGTGCGTACTCCTGACAAATCTATCCCACAACAGCGGTTAGTACACGACCGATATCGAGTGTATTCAGCCATTCTCATAGCATTCTCGTGAACTGTACGCAGAAAGCAACCGCGCGAGAATCGTATCCGTGGGCGGGATCGAAGCAGTTCTACAGGGAATGCAGAACTTTCCTCGCCATCAAGGGGTCCAGAAACGAAGCTGCTGGGCTTTACTTACCCTTGCCGGATCAGGTGCGTAACACGACTTGACCCACGTCGAGACACTATTGCTGAACTAGCTTCTCCATTGGTGCCTTTCAGATGCAATGTGCGATGAAATCGCTGCTCGTGGTGGATTTGGAGCCGTTATTGCAGCGATGCTCAACTGTCCGTCACACGCGCATGTGCAGCACTACGGTAGCTGGGCCCTGCTGAATCTAGTCTCCGGTACGAGTCGTCTGCAGGATTTCGCGCGCCGAGAGGGCGTTGTGGAAGTCGCTGAGGCGGCACTTGCCTGCTTCCCGGACCACGAAGAGATTCAGGATAAAGCACAAGAGATTCTGCGACTACTTCACGTGTGACTCACGAACTGGGCTATCTTGAACTTGGATCATCGACCTTATCGCCACACAAAATCAGTTCGTAACAAAACTAAACTCTAGTGAACGAAAACTGCGCATGGTCCACGAGGACGTCACCGGACGCTCGCCCTGCCACAGAACAGCGCGCGGAAAGCTGATCCCCGGAATCGACGCGAACAATGCGCTGGCTGGACGCGCCGAGGAAAATATCATCGTCACACTGAGTGCCCGTACACGATTCCAGCAGGCCAGCGGCTTCCAAAACTACAGAAGAATTACTGGACGAAATGCTTGGTTGTTTGTACACACGACACCTGATGAAATCAATCAACAAGCTTCCGTCAGCATTGAATTGTTAGAACGGTTTGGTTTGGCCATGATACTTACCGGATCTTGCTTGATGATGACTCGCTGCTGGACGGATCCACCCGCAATCGAAGGCCGGTCAGCACAAACGAGAGCTCGACGTTGCCTGCCAAGTGATCCGAAGCGGCCGGCACAGTGAACAGTGCACGATCGCGTTGGATATCGTACGCACTTTCGACCGACCCGAGGCTTTCTTGGAAGGGAAACACAAACTCTGAAGTCGCTTGAAATGTCGGGATGACCACGTGCTCAGCATTGAGCACCGCGACATGCGATTCCATCTTCAGCAAGCGTCTTCGGGCTTGGAGGCTCTCTCCATTAAGTGTAACAGCGCCTACATGTGCACATGAGATGTGAGTGTTGCATAACATAAATGGGGATCGACGTTTGCTTGTTACCTTTCAAATCAATCGTTCCAGACACTGATCCAATAGAGATGGAGGTTGCATCACTTCCAATGTCTATGGACAATCCTTCCAGCGAGGTCTCCTTAACTGACTTGGACCCGACTGTGACCTTGTCAGTTGCGACTCCACCAAGAGAGATCTCGCCAGACTTGACTGTCAACGAATCGCCACTGATCACAGTGTCTCCTACAAACGTACAATGTAAATTTCCATCTCACGACCACGACACACATAACAAACACATACCTTTCAATGATAAATCACTAGCCATGACCGAAATCTTCTCGGTCTCGCTGCTGCCAATCACGACCGACGCCGAGTCTTGACCCAGTTGCAATCTGTCTGTAGCATTCACAGAGACGCTTTTACCGGAAACTCCAATCGAAGAGTCTGCGACACATAACAAATACAAGCGAATCAGTCGCAATTACTAACAGGGATTGCTGAACAGCTTCACGTACCGGAAGATCCAACTTGGATCACGTTGCTATCGATGGACAATTCATTGCCATCGATCGTCACAGAGCTATCAGTGGAGCGTGTTCCGACCTGGATATCAGTTGCGCGGAGTGCGATGGATTCCGTCACACCGCCTTTACCAACTGACAAGGTCTTGGAGTTCACTTGCACCAATCGCTTTGAGATCTGAAGCGCTGGGAGCGTCGAGTTGTCTTCCGACCGCGAACCAAAGCTGACCTTTCCGTAAATTGTAGTTGTCGCATTTGATCCCTCCTCGTTGATCTCGATCCCGGACTTGGACGCCAGTGTGATTGACTCTACACATTCGAAGGCCAGCACAATGGTCAGAGCAGAGCCTACACTAAGAACGAGCAATGAGGTCGTACCAGAGCGAATCTCGACCTGCTGTCCATCCAGAGACGATCGACCGATGGTGATCTGATCCGAGTTCTGTCCGATTGTGACGCTGTGGTCACCATCAATGTCCACGTTCATGCCCGCAATGGCCACTTCTGAATGCTGCAGTCCACCGAGCTTCACGTCTGCAGTTTGTGTTCCCACACGAAGCGCCTCCGACTCGATTGCGATACTCGAATCGTCGACAATGCGGTTATTGATCGAGATCTGTTTCGATCGGACGCCGAACACGTTGCCAGCAACGTTGAACTTGGTCTGGTTGTTGCCCGGCGCCTTGTCATTGGTGTTGACGGACACGAGACCATGCAACTTGACTTTGTGAGTGGCACTTTCAGAGCCAATGTCCGTCAAAGACGACGCAGTATCAACCAGATCTGCATTGATCGTCACTGATCCATAGGTAACCTCTTCGTCTTCGACAACCTTGCCGCTGACAATAACGACATCGCCGCCGGTAGCTGAGCCATCACCACCGGCGATGCGGACATTGCCACCCTGGGCGATGGCTGGCGAAGATTGGCCCAGTACTTCCAGAGTTGTGGCTTCGTCCTCCGTTTCGTCGGTCTTGGCGCGACTGCTTTTGGCTGGAATGGGATACGTCAACGTCACTTGAGATCCATCGGCCTGGCCCACGTAGATACGAGCTTTTCACAGATGGAAGCATCATCAGTCATCGAATATAGGTGGTCAGCCGCCAATGAAATGATCAGAATACGTACTCGCATTCAGACGCAGCGGGTGCTTGGTCGAGATGCTAGAAGTGTTTCCCTTCTGGGAGATTGACAACTCGCTCGCAATAGTCAAGCGCCCTCGAAGTGCATCGAGTTTAATGCCCATGGCTTGCGGCATCTCGGAATCGACGTTGGCAATGGTGACTGCTCCGAGCTGACTCACATGGAGCACTGGATTGCCACCAGCGCTGGCGACCACCGAGCCCGCAGTGGACACGAGGTTCAAATCCCCTTCCTGCTTCACGCCTCCAGAGTTGTTAGCTGCGGTGGTCATTATGGACCCGTCTTGGAACACCAGCGCCTTGCCCGCCTGGATATATTCGCCAACGATCATCGGAGCTGCATCAAAGAACCATCAGCATCAGCTCCAAAGTCCCGCATTCTGCCACGAGATCAAAGGACTTTGCTCCCACCTGCGAGCGTATTGGTGAACGCAGCTGTGCCGTTGTTGTAGATCGACATGCCGTAAAAGCTCTGGACGTCCGAAGTCGCGAGCGCTCTGCGTCCAACCTGCAGCTCGCCATTGGCAAACGCGATCTCTGCCTCGGAGTATTTGGAGTTGGAGTAGCCTGGCAAACGAGAGATTAGTTGGCTGCACTTGAGCAGTTGCCGGCCGAGAGCCATGAGTACGTACCGCTCTTGAGCAAGATCTTGGCGTGGTGATCAATCTGCGAGACGACTGTGAACCGGTTGTCGACCGTTGTGCCGAACAGATCCATCTGATGCGACGAGAAGAAGTCCGTCTGCGTGAGGTAGATGCTCAGGCAGGCCAGTACGGCTAGCGACATGAGATTCAGTAGCAAGATGGCGATCCAGAAGAAGTCGTCCTGCTGTCCGGCCTTGCGTCTCCGCAGCGAAATGCGCTGCAGGATGCGCTCTCGGTTGCGCATGCTGGTTCTGGACGGCGCATCCTCCTGGAAGAACACGCGGTTGCGCAGTCTCGAGAGCCCGCGTGGCCGACCGTCCGATAGATCATCTGCACCCATCAGCAGCTCGCCGCTGATGTCGTCGCCTGGGGAGTGCATGGGCACGGCCTGTGTGCCGGGGCGGTACTCATCCTCGAGCTCTTCCTCCTCGAGCTCTTCATCTTCCTCTTCGTCCTCCTGCGCATCCAGCTCGCCACCCAAGCGGTCGACGTCCTCCGCGTCTTCTCTCGGGTCCGTATCCTCGTGGTCCACGTCGATCACCTGCTCCGATGGCTTCATGCGCGCCACGTACGCCCCAGAGCTTCTGCCTGATGCAGGATGATGGCCACCCAAAGAGGTCAGAGAGTGGGATGGTACCAGTTCAATCGGTACAGCTCCGGAAATGTTGACGAGCTTCCTAAATGAATTGGCCCATGAATTGAGCCAGGCGTCGACCAATCAGGAGGATATGAAGACGATGAATTGATTCGTTTAGACAGGTTGAAGTTTAGTCCAACCTTCCATCTCCGGAGCCATAGACCAAGCGGCAACCGAGATGGAGAGTCCGACCAAGAAGCAGCGCATGCAGAGAGCCGCGTCCTCTGCTGGCAAGACCCCGCATACGCCCGTGCTGTACTCGTACTGGCGCAGCACCTGCTCCTGGCGCGTGCGCATCGCCCTGGCCTGGAAGGGCATCGAGTACGAGTACAAGCCGGTGCATCTGCTCAATGGCGGCGGGGAGCACTTCCAGGAAGAGTACACCAAGCTGAACCCCAACCAGGTGCCAAGCGGATGGATTCGGCCCTGCATGCAAATTCGGGGGCTGACTTTTACCATGGATTTGTCTATGAATAGCGACTGCCGACGCTGGTGATCGACAACCATGCGCTCAGCCAGTCGAGCGCGATCTTGGAGTATCTGGAAGAAACGCATCCGGACAAGCCACTGATGCCGAGCGATCCGTTCAAGCGAGCGGAAGTGCGCAAGATCTGCGGCATCATTGGCAGCGATATCCAGCCCGTGCAGAACCTGGCTGTCATGGCTAAGGTACGCAGCCCGTGCCCAGGGAGTGGTTTGTAGTTGCGCAGTCGTTCATTTCTTTTGAATGCAGGTCACGGAGAACCTTCCAGACAGCGAGAAGCCTGCTGCAAAGTTTGCCTGGGCTCGCGAGTGGATCGAGCGTGGCTTTGACGGACTCGAGAAGGAGCTGGTGCTGTCGTCTGGCAAGTACTGCAGCGGAGATCACGTCACGATGGCCGACCTATACCTGGAGCCCCAGGTCTACAACGCTGTTCGCTTCAAGGTGGACATGTCCAAGTACCCGATCATCTCTCGCATCGCAGAGTCGCTGGCGGAGCTGCCAGCCTTCCAGCAGAGCCATCCGTCCAAGCAGATCGATGCCCAGAACTAGAAGCTTGAGCCCTTCGTGTGGTCCACGTCCCCCATCGACCCAAATGTATGGTCGCACACACACGTGTACGATTGTACGGATGCGGGTTGGTACGCTCACGTGTACTCATGTACTGTACGATTGTCTGGATTGATCCACACACACGCGTATAATTGTGCGTCAAGAGGCGCGAGATTGCACACACCTCCACCACCATCGTACATCCAGTGAGCAAACGGGCGAGAATGTCCGGTACACTTGCTGCACATAAAGCACTCGAAACAAAGCAAAATGTCCAGAGCTATCTTTAGAAACCAAAGGCGTGTTCCACTTTCACTTATTCTGGGTGGCGGTGGGAGCCAGGTTAGGGGCGGGGTCGGGGTGGGTTCGTGGCTCGCATTAATCGGCGTCGACCCATTGCGGGAGGGTATTCCTGTCATCATGGCGTGGGTACGGTGTACCTGTCTTCTCCGCCACATCTCCTCTTCTCCCCACCATGGTCGGCCGCGCGCGAGACCCGGTGGCCGCCGTCATGGGCATGGACGCGAGCGAGCCCAAGCGCCCGTCCTTCCGGCGCCGGCTCTCCAACTTCTGGCGCAGGTCCTCGAACCCACAGCCGCTGCGCGGCGTGACCGTGAGTGTCGACGGCTCATTCCTGACGCAGCCCGGAGGCGGACCCGGCCTGGTGGACGGCGGCGGCCACAGCTTCAGTCAGCTGCCGCCAGTGGCCGGACCGCCGCCCATGCGCCGCGGCTCCACGGTAGTGGACCCACATATCGTGTTTGGCAGCAAGAACTTTGCGGTGGCCACAAGCAATGGCATCCGCGCCGCCAATGAGGACCGATCGCGCGTCGTGAACAGTCTGGAGTTATTCGCCAAGAGCCTGATGGCCACGGAGCGCAAGAAGCATGGTCTGCAGGACGTGCTGACCCAGCGCACGCTGGAGTCGTACGTCACGAACGGCAATGCACCGGCGATCGACGAGAAGAAACTGCTGCGCCAGAAGATCCCGACCACGACGTCGTTCTTTGGCGTGTACGACGGCCACGGCGGCGACTACACGGCTTCCATGCTGGCGCTGCTGCTACCAGTGTACCTGCTGCAGACGCCCGAGTTCGCCACGGACCTCACGAGTGCGCTGCAGTCGGCCTCGCTGGCCCTGAACGAAGAGATCCTGAAGCGCGACACCTCGGGCGTCGACTTTGGCGGCTCCACGGCCGTCACACTGCTGATTCGCAAGGGTGTGGCGTACATATGCAACATTGGTGACTGCCGAGCGATCCTGCTCTCTCGGCAGGGCGTCACGGCGCTCACGACGGACCACAAGGCCGGACTCGAGTCCGAGAAGCAGCGCATCGAAGACGCCGGCGGCATGGTGCTCTACGTCAAGGGCGTGCCACGCGTGAACGGTCGCCTGGCAGTGGCTCGATCCTTTGGCGATGCAGAACTCAAGGAATTGGTCATGCCTCTGCCCGATGTGACGCGGCACATGCTCTCTGCAGAGGACGACTACATTGTCATGGCGTCGGACGGGCTCTGGGACGTGCTTACGAACGAGCAAGTCGCCTCCTGCATCAGGTATGTACGCTGTACGCTCTGCCCCTAGTCGCTCAGAGACGCTCATTCTATATGTTGCAGGAACCACCCTTGGCTGAGTCTAGATGACATGTGCCAAGTGCTCGTGAATCGCGCGATTGAGTTGGGCTCTCTAGACAACGTCACAGTGCTCATCGTGGATGTTCGCAGTCGGCGCTAAGTGTGTCCTATCCTTCCATATCGTTCTCCGGTCTGAGTGGCAGCAGCGTTCTCGCAAGTCGCTCGCTCTGAGTGCAACTGCGAGCTGCTAGCTGCCAGAGGCAGGCTCTTCGTGCCTTCTATCTGTTATTTAATAAAAGATCCTGCTGAGACCGAAAAGTGTATATCGCTTGGTCAGACTGACGCCAGTGTAGCCATGTGGCCAAGAGAAATATGAGATTCTCAGATCAGAGGCTGGACCGGTTTTGTCAGGAGCTATTTTGAACGGCGAGGACGTTGGCGCGGCTGTCTCTCCGGCGCCGGGGGAAGGCGTTTGCTGTGCGTTTGGCGGGAGAAGGCCCCGCTGCATGCGCTCGCTCGGAACAAGAGCTATCGAAATTGAGTCGCGAGTGTTATGGCTGACAAGAGACGCAGGCGCACGACCGCCGTCAACAGCCTCTGCGACGACAACAAGGACTTTCATGCAGTGACCATCCTGGGCAGCCAGCCGCGGAGGCGAAGCGCTTCGCATGGTCAATCGCGAGCGGATTCGTGGATGGCCAAGGTCACCACCGCCATGAGCCAGCGCATCTTTTCCAAGAAGCTGCACGCGTCACGGAGCACGCAGGTCATGCCTGTGGACACAAGCGGCCAAGCGACTAGTTCTGTTAGTGGCTCACTGGCCAAAGGATCCCCGGCATTGCGTCAGGCTTCGTCGGAGACCAGTCTCGCTTGCACTCCACCAGCTTTGAATCCGTCGGAGTCGATCTCCACGGTAGCAGCCGAGTCGACCACGACCGAAGTGTGTCCATTTGTCATCTGTGACGTCGCTCCAGACGATGACGATGTGCAAGAAAGCAGCCGCAAGCACTCGCGAGTGTCTGCGGACAGAAGCAGCAGACGCCAGCAGCTGCATTCTGCTGCAGACAAAGTCACACCTCAGCGGCGCGAAAGCGAGCCGCGAGTGATCAAGGAAGCCCAGTTCACACGCCACAGCACTGCTAATAGCATGTTGACAAGCCGGTATCAAGTCGATGAAGATCTAGACGCTTTGCCTTCCGTCGCTGTTCAGGACACTTCCCCGATCCTTAAAGACTTCTTCAGCCGCAATGCGACCTCGGGCCAGGTGATCCGAGCACAGCAACGCGACCAGCAGCGCAAGTCCCTTTACAAAGACAGTAAGGAACGACACGACAAGCTGCGCGAACAAGCGGATCAAGAGCGACTTGACAAGGAGGCTGGCCTGCGCAAGCTCAAGGTAGATCAACTTCGACGACTGAACCTCCAACGGCGGCTGGCCATGCGACAGGAAGCTGCAAGCGCCCGCAAGGTCATGCTCTCGCGCGTGCGTACGGACGAAGAGGCCTATCTGCACCAGAGAGAGCAGTGGGAGAACGAGTTCCTGGACGAGATCCGCCTCTTGAGCTCGGCCTTCCGCAAGGCGCACGCTCGAGACTATCAACTAGAGAACTTTGATCGCCCTATGACAGTCGCCGGGCTCGCAGTACCAGAAGCGCTATCGCAGATACGGCGAGAGGCTTCTGGCTACGAGAAGCGCGTCAAGACTGCGGACGCTAGCGCGAAGATGGCACTGAGGCCAGGGAGCGAAGACCTCTTGCGACGGCCACGCAGCCAGGCTGACAAGAGTGTGGGCAACATCTTGCGTCTCGAAGACTCGGTCGAGATGATCTACGAGATGGACGGCGACGCCGAGTGGCTGGAGTCCGAGGTGGAGCCCATAGAGGGGCAGCCCAAGGTGCAGGATCTGCTGCAGGAACGCGAGCTCCTGCTGCGGCGGATCGCAGAGCTGGAGGCGCGAGAGCAGCAGAGCAAGAGGCGATAGCGACATGGAGTCAAGCAGTATTTATGAGAGCGTGGCCAGGCCATTAAAATACAGAGAAAGGGAAGCTGTCGGAGGATCACTTGTCCGTGTTGGCGATGCACTTGTTCACGACGTGGAGCAGGTGCGAGTTCTCCAGCGCCGCGGCCACGCGTTCCTTGTCGTTGAGCTGCTTGTTCACGGCGGCCTCGGACGAGTGCGTGCCGGGCGTGATAAGGATGTCCACCTTGAAGCGCGCCGGCAGTGACCGCAGAAGCTTCACGCGCAGACAGAGGCCAATCAGCGTGGCCATGCTGAGGAACAGAACGCAAAGGTCAGTTGTGGGCCAGAGAGACTGAATAGGAATTGCGTACCTGCAGTGAGGAATGGTGGGCGTGAAGTAGATCACCAGGCGACTCTTGGCGTCGTCGACGTGGATATTCTCCAGCGCCATGACCTTGAGCTGCTCCAGCGTCAGCGGGTGCTCTGGGTCATTGATGTGACGCACGATCTCTGTGCGTTCCAGACACAATGGTAAGCAGCCGTCGACTGCCTCCGGGTCCTACAAAGCGCCATGATGCGTACCAAAGACCTCGTCGGCATCGAACGGGTCGGCCGTCTCCTCGTCCGTGGCGTCGTAGACGTCGTACTTCTTGGACGCGGACGTGTTCACGGCGTAGACCGTCGGGTTGGCGTTGATCTTCTCTTGGAGCCCCATGCTTGCTTGCGTTAGCCAGTCGACACGGGCTCTGTAATAACGTGGACCACATAATACCTACTGCTTGAGATATTTCCTCTGGAACTTTTCTAACATACTTAGTAATACTGTTAGTAGCCTATATATACTAATTATTTCCAATTAGACGACCTTGATACGGGCCACATTGCTGTGGCTCGTTTGGATGTTACGTGCAAAAGTAATATTGCGCACTAGACAAACGTCGCAATGAAGTGAGCATGTGCGAAGCTAACCTCTGACTAAACTGGACTGAAAGTGCACCTGCTTCGGTGCAGCTAGCAACTGCAGTTTACTGCACTGTTGACCAACTAGCCTAACAGTGTGATCTCACTAACATTCTGAGTACGTCCAACTGTCAGGCCAGAGCGAATCTGCAGGAATTCGGTGAACGCCGGGTACCGGTGGCTGGCAACACTCATCAATTATGAACAGCGCTCATCAATTCTGTTTACACAGACAGCGTGGTGAGAACTGCAAAAGGTAGACAAGGGCGCTTTACTGTGGTCCAGTTGGTAGGTGCGCCAAAAGTCTGTACGTCTGTCCCACCCACATTCACGATGAGTGGCTCTCAAATGTCCAGTGCGCGTGCCGGGGTGCTCGGACTGCGTTCCGCCGTGCAGTTGTTACGCCTTCGTCATTTCTGTCCATTAGAAGATGGGTGATGCTCCTTTCATCAGCGACAGTTATCATACCTGATGCAATATGTAGAGGGAGCTGACGAGATGCGAGCCACGTGCCTTCGGCGCACATGAGAGCAGCAAAATATCTGTGCCACGGGTGCTATGCCCCAGCTGGAGCTGGACCTCCCGAATCTGGTACGTTTAGGTGAACCTCGTCAAGGTGTAATCTTGTCACAAGTCACAAGTCAGGGAGAATGCAGACAGGACGCATGTCAGCGTGAGGCAGGCTGCATCAGCTCAGAGAGCGACTGGATGCATCTGAGAGCGGGCTTTTACATCCGAAATGTCGAGAAGCGTGAGGTGGGCAGTAGTGACCAAAAGATCCAGCAGCGCTTGAACCCTTACTTGATCGGAATACTGGCAAGAGATGCTTATTGAAATCGGCCTTAAAGTTGCTGACGCGGTTTTAGGCCGCTTAATATTGGCGTCGCCAGCGGTTGCTCAAATTAATAATGAGTTTGTGAGAGAACGGTACCACGCCTAAAGCGTCAATTTTAGGCTTTTCATTCATGCTTCAATCTGACAAAAAAAAAATTGCCTCCAAATCGCTGAGGCGCTCAGCTGTTCAGTACTGTACGCTGTAAGATGAGACCCTCCGCTCAATTATCTAATCGGAAAGATAGGATGAGATTGGGACTGAAACGAATCGGTTCAGCAAGGCATGTCAAAGAAATCCCAAGTATACTGAGACCATTCAAAACGACCGGCCAAAATGATATTTCTCTAACATTGCAGTGTGATGCTCCAATCTTCCTTACAAGCATATACATCCTTTCCTTCTCCAGTGCGATCTCTTCTCAGGTGGTTCTCTTTTTATTGTGGGAAAGCATTTGAGGGCAGAATACAATGCTGCCGTGGGTTGTGGCCCTGGCCACGTGCATAAACTTTTTATATGTACTCAGACCGTCCAGCGTACCGTACCAAGTTTGCAAGGAGTGGGATCCCAACTGTCCGCGTGAGGAACCGTCGTGACCAGCGGAACGATCTGATTGGTCCGTGGCACACACTTGGGTGCGTTCGGACCATCGGCTCTCGCTCTGGAACGATTGGGTCGGCGGCACGGCGCCCTCCTCATAAAAGAGGCCAGTGCTTATAGATATGCTCCACCCTTTCTCAAAGCCGTGGCCCGACCCACCGACCGTCCAGGTGACCACTGTGAGCCCACGCCACAAGTTTCCATATACTCAACTCATTCGGCAATTTGCTCAGCCACAACCACCAGCAAGCAGCCTTTGGGGATGAAGCCTGTCGCAGTCTCCGTCGTGGCGCTGGCCGCGCTCTCGGCCTCGACCTCGGCCATCGTGACCAACCTCAAGACGTCCTGGGACGACTACGCTTACGCCAGTCCGCTCAAGATCCCGGATGTGCTGGACATGACCAGCGGCGGCCACCTCGACTTGCAGGTCGCTACGGGCAACCACAACTGGACCTCGGACGGCGCCTACAACGGCACCATCTACGGCTACGGCCTCATCAACTCGTCCGTGACGTTCCCGGGCCCGACCATCAAGACGGCCAAGGGCGTGCCTATCACGGTGACCTACTACAACGAGCTGTCGTCGCCCCATCTTCTGGAAGAGAACTGGGACCCGGTGCTCACCATGGAGGAGTCCGGCTGCTACCCGTACTGCGGCGTGCCCGTGGTGACCCACATCCACGGCCTGGAGGGCCCGGCCAAGTGGGACGGCCTGCCCACGCGCTCCATCTACAAGAACCAGAGCGGCGACTTCACGTACTACAACAACCAGTCGGCCTCGACCAAGATGTACCACGATCACTCCAACGGCCTCACGCGCCTCAACGTCTGGGCCGGTCTCTTGGGCGCGTACATCATCGAGGACACCGAGATGGACGCGTCGCTGAACCTGGACATCGAGACCGACGTGCCGCTCATCTTCACTGACCGCCTCATCAGCAACTCGGGCAAGCTCATGTACACGGACTACCCTGGCTGCGACGCTGCGGCCACGGATAGCTGGGTGCCTGAATCGTACGGTAACGTCAACCTCGTGAACGGTGTTGTGATGCCGTACCTGGAGATCCCCAACTCCAAGGTGCGTCTCCGTCTCGTCAACGTGGCTAACGCCCGCCACTACAACTTCTCGGTGCCGTTCGCGGACCTGTGCCTGCTCGTGGCCCGGGATTCAGGCTACGTGCAGAAGCCGGAGTCGGTGGACGACTACCTCATGGTTTTCCCCTTCGAGCGCGTGGAGCTGGTCTGTGACTTCTCCAACGCTACGGACGCGACTACGTACGACCTGATCGACAACCCGGACCAGGACCAGAACACCGTGTACGACACGCGTGTGATGCAGTTCCGCGTCTCGGCCGCCCTCAAGACCTCGACCATGGTGTACGGCGAAATCCCATCCACGCTGGTCAAGTACAAGTCGCTCAAGACCCTGTTCCAAGAGACTGGTGGTAAGGACCGTCTCATCACGCTCGGTGAGACCGACAACGCCGTGTCCCAGTGCCCCGAGAAGTCGCTGCTGAACTACCGCAACCAGCAGATCAACATGTCGACCACCATGGCTCGCATGGCCTGCACCAAGGGCAAGGTCGAGCGCTGGCACTTCCGCAACCCCACGGACGACCCGCATCCGTTCCACTGGCATCTGGTCAACGTCCAGTGCGGTGACACCGAGGATGAAATCGACACCAACTCGCTCAAGGACGTGCACCCGATCCCGAACGCCGGCGACCGCGCCTCCGACACCATCACGCAGGTGTGCTACGTGGCCTGTGTCCCTGACCAGTTCTTGGTTGAAGACTCTGCGGTTGGAGCGACTGAGTACAACTTCAACACCACGGACCCGTACGTGGCCCATTGCCATATCCTGGAGCACGAAGAGAACGCCATGATGAGTTGGTTCCAGATCACGGACGTGGACGACGATGCCACTAGCGACGACGGCAGCAGCACGAGCTCCAACAAGATCACGAGTGATGTGGTCTGGACGGCCATGGGTATGAGTGTGCTCGGTGGTTTTGCCACCACGCTTTCTGTGCTTGTGATCTCGGTCGAACGATTGAAGTTTCTGGCCGATCCTCGCTCGCTGTCTATCGCCTTCGCATTGTCGGCTGGTGTCATGCTCTTCATCGCCTTCGCCGATCTGTTCACGGAAGCCACGACGTTCTACACGGCCGCCTACACCACGGGCGGTTCGGCCGATCCGGAGGCCGCCGAGACTGGTGCAACGTCGACCGCCACGGGCACCTGTGACGACACGTGCAGCGGCAAGGCCTGGCTCACGACTGTCGGCGTTTTCTTCGTCGGCATGCTCGTGATTATCTTCGTCGAGTACATCGTGCACGAAGTCTTCGCCAGGAAGGATGGCCACGGACACTCGCACGGCATTGAGATGGAAGACGGCATCGAGAAGAATATCCTGTCTCCGGCTAACAACGCCTCGCCGTCGGCCAACGGTCACTCGCTCGTGGTCGAGAGCCCTGCTCCCGCCAGCGAGAACGCTGACCTCATGGATGAGCACTCAAGCCACAAGGAGGAGTATCGTCGCTCTGGTATCTTGACTGGTATCGCCATCGCCATCCACAACTTCCCGGAAGGTCTCGCGCTCTTCGTGTCTTCGCTCTCCGGTGTGCGCGCCGGTATCGTGCTGTCCATCGGTATCATCATGCACAACCTGCCGGAAGGTGTGGCCGTGGCTGCGCCCGTGTACTACGCCACGGGCAGCCGACTCGAGGCCTTCAAGTGGACGGCCTTGAGTGGTATTGCTCAGCCTCTGGGCGCCTTCTGTGGCTGGGTGGCCGTGTCCGGCGGCATGAGTTACGCTCTGGAAGCCACGCTCTACGCGCTGGTGGCCGGCATGCTGGTGTGCATCACCGTCAAGGAGCTCCTGCCGGGCGCCTACCGCTTCGACCCCAAGGGCCAGTACTTCGTGCTGTCCTTCTCCATCGGCATCCTCATCATTGCTGGAAGTCTGGTTGCGCTCCACTTTGCCGGCTCCTCGTAAATGCCGAAATGGGGTTTCAAGTTTATGTACAAGCACTTGGTCGTCTGTTGCACTTATTGATGGGGTAGATTTGTATCGAAAGTTTGCTCACGTTATGTGGGCGCAAGGACTGTTTGCCTCTATTCATACAGTACACAACACGTCAATCATTTTTCATGTTTCCATCCTTTGTGGGTTGCAGGTCTGGGTCACATGTTTTTGCTCCTGCCAAATGGAACCCTCAACTTGCTCCTTTAGCTGACCAGTCGCAGTGGCCAGATAGGTTAACTGGTGTTGGCCCGTGCTGTATATGCTGGAGATCATGATATCAGCAAGAAAGCGCATATAGTAGCACACGATACTGTACAGTAGTTCAGGAACATGCTCAGGTGAAGCACTCATGCCTCCTTGGTGCTTTCCAGTGCTGTGTTGCCTTGCTGACCACTTGCAGCTTGACTCAACTGCATTCCGCTGGTCCGGCAGATTGATTGTCTCAAGGGTTCTCGTGTTTTCATTGGCCGGAGGCGCGTGCCATGGCGAAACGGTTTACAGACAGTCCATTTTTTTTGTCTACGGTCCACCTGCAGTACCACTGTCACGCATGTTAGCGTTGCATTGAGTTCAGTGCTGTGCATTGGAAGCAGCGCCAGCAAAAACGCAGGTGCCCAATCACATTGCGAATTGGATGGGCATCGATTTTCAGCCGTAAAATATTCTACAGTACTTTACACAGCACTGCAAATGCTTACAATTTTTCAGCGGAAATCATAACCGTTCGTCCAGTGTGGCAACCCAAGCTATTCCAAGTTGAAGAAGCATCGCTGGCCGAGCTTGAGATCCAGGTTCTTTTTTCACAAAAAAGAACACCACCACATGCTTTTTAATCAAGATTGGCCTGCACTCAAACCCAATAAAATCGAGTGTGGGTGCGTTCAAGGCAGCGAAGGCCACACAATTTGCTGACGAGTGAATCTCCTCGACCCAACCGACCACTCGTTCCGCTGGTAACCAGGCCCGTTTGACTCGATTGCATCTGCATACGCTGGCCTCTGCACTGCACATGCGCGCCCAGAATCGATGGTCGCCTTGCTCATTCGACGGCGATGATCTGGCGTCGCTTCTCCCACTTGTCTGTGCTCCAAGAGGCGGTCACTCGCATAGAAAACCAACGCGACTTCACCCAAACGTCGGAGGAAAGATACGCTGTGCTGCCCACAAGAGCAGCACCTTACGCGCCGGCGCAGTCCCATCCGTCCTCATCTCATTCCGCAACTCACTGCCTCTCGACCACCCAAGCTTCCCCACCCAGCGGCCCATGGTGCTCCTCGCAGTCTCTGCGCTCCTGGCGCTGAGCCAACTCGGCGGCTCCGCTGACGCGCTGACCAACCTCAAGACCGACTGGACGGCCTACGCCAGTCCGCTCGTGATCCCCCAAGTGCTCGACCTGACCAAGGGCGGCGCCGTCGACATGCAGATCGGCCGCGCCAGCCACAACTGGACGGCCGCGGGCAACGTCACGGGCGACATCTACGGGTATGCGCTGATGAACTCCACGCCGACGTTCCCGGGCCCGACCATCAAGGTGGCCAAGGGCGTGCCCATCACAGTCAACTGGCACAACACGCTCGAGGCGCCGCATCTTTTGGACGACTCGTTCGAGCCCACCTTGGCCATGGCCGAGTCGCACTGCTACCCGTACTGCGGTGTGCCCGTGGTGACCCACATCCACGGGCTGGAGAGCCCGGCCAAGTACGATGGGCTGCCCATGCGCACGATCTACGAGAACCAGACCCAGACGTTTGTCTACCTGAACAACCAGTCGGCATCGACCAAGCTCTACCACGACCACGCCAACGGTCTCACGCGACTCAACACGTGGGCGGGGCTCATGGGCGCGTACATCGTGACGGACAAGGCACTGGAGGACTCGCTCAACGTCTCGATCGAGACCGATATTCCGCTTATATTCTCCGACCGCTTGATCAACACGAACGGCTCTCTCATGTACTCGGACGACAACTGCATGGCCGGCACGACGGAGTGGGTGCCCGAGTCCTACGGCACGGTAAACCTGGTCAACGGCGTGGTCATGCCGTACGTGGAGATCCCGAACGCCCAGGTGCGTCTCCGCTGGGTCAGTGTGACCAACTCGCGCCACTACAACTTCAGCATCCCGTTCGCTGGCCTCTGCAAGGAGATCGCGCGGGACTCGGGCTTTGTCCAGAACACCACGCAAGTGAGTAGCTACATGACCATGTTCTCGTTCGAGCGCGTGGAGATGATCTGCGACTTCTCCGATGCGGCCGACGGCAAGACCTACGATCTCATTGACAACCCCACGGTAGACCAGGACACGCCGTACGATCCTCGCATCATGCAGTTCCGCATCAAGGCGAGCCTTAAGACCTCGGCCATGACCAAGAAGACCATCCCGTCCACGCTGGTCAAGTACAAGTCGCTCAAGGCGCTGTTCCAGCAGATGGGCGGCAAGGACCGCTTGATTCAACTGGGCGAGCAGGAGTACTCGCTGAGCTGTCCTGCCTACTCGATGATCCGCTACCGCAACCAGCAGATCAACATGACGACGTACAAGAACACGCTGGCCTGCACCAAGGGCAAGGTCGAGCGTTGGCACTTTCGCAACCCCACGGACGACCCGCATCCGTTCCACTGGCATCTGGTCAATGCACAGTGCGGTGAGACGGACGACACGGTCAACACCAACTACCTCAAGGATGTTGTGCCAATCCCGAAGGCCGGCAGTCGCGCCGCCACCACGGTCACCCAGGTGTGTTACGTGGCTTGCACGCCGGATGAGTTCCTGGTTGAAGGCTCTACACGTGGAGCTTCTGAATACAACTTCAATACCACGGAGCCGTACGTGGCCCATTGCCACATCCTGGAGCACGAAGAGAACGCCATGATGAGTTACTTCAAGCTCACGGAAGTGGACGACGACGCTGCCAATGACGACGGATCGACCACTTCTACTTCCAACAAGATCTCGAGCGTCGTGGTGTGGACGGCCATGGGCATGAGCGTGCTCGGTGGTATGGCCACGACGGTCTCCGTGCTCGTGATCTCGGTCGAAAGCCTCAAGTTCTTGAGCAACCCTCGCTCGCTCTCGATCGCCTTCGCGCTGTCAGCCGGTGTCATGCTCTACATCTCATTCGCGGATATGTACACTGAAGCAGTGACCTTCTACCGTGCTGCGTTCACCACGGGCGGCACGGCTGACCCGGAGGCCTACGAAACTGGCGCCACGTCCACGGGCTCTGGTACATGTGACGATACCTGCAGTGGAAAGGCCTGGCTGGCCACCACCGGTGCGTTCTTCGGCGGAGTGGTGATCATTCTCCTGGTCGAGTACCTTGTGCACGTCGTACTGGCGCCCAAGGGTGGTCACGGCCACTCGCACGGCGGCCCCAAGGACGCCGAAAAGGGAATGGAGGACTTCAACTCTCCGGTGCCCCACTCGCCTGTTCAGGGCGACTCGCTCGCCGTGCTCCAGACCCCGAAGGACAACGAGAACGTGAACTTACTCACGGACGAAGAGGAGCAGACCAAGGAGGAGTATCGTCGCTCTGGTATCATGACTGGTATCGCCATCGCCATCCACAACTTCCCGGAAGGTCTCGCGCTCTTCGTGTCTTCGCTCTCGGGCCTTCGCTCGGGCATCGTGCTCTCGGTGGGCATCATCATGCACAACCTGCCGGAGGGCGTGGCTGTGGCTGCGCCCGTGTACTACGCCACGGGCAGCAAGCTGGAGGCCTTCAAGTGGACGGCCTTGAGTGGTATTGCTCAGCCTTGCGGTGCTTTCATTGGCTGGGTCGCGGTGTCCGGTGGTATGAGCTACGCCCTGGAGGCTACTCTGTACGCCGTTGTGGCCGGTATGCTCGTGTGCATCACGGCCAAGGAGCTGCTGCCCGGCGCCTACCGCTTCGACCCCGAAGGCAAGTACTTTGTTCTGGCGTTCTTCATCGGCGTAGCCATCATTGCCAGCAGTCTGGTCATGATCCACTTTGCCGGCTCGGGTTAACTCCCGCACCTCTTCCTTTCATACTACAAACGCAGCACTGAATGCGTCTCTCGGAGTGAACGAGAGCAGACGTCAACTCAGGTTTTAGCCCAAGGTTAATAAAACAGACGAAAGTTTTGAACAAACTAATATCTTTTGCGAGCTTCTGTGGACAGGAATATGATTCTGATTGATGTTAACTTAAGGCAGAGATTGGATGTTCTCCGCTTTCTGATTAATTTCGACTCCGAACCTGGTGGTTTCTCGCTTCATACTAGAGCCTCAGCCAGTCAGAAATGACGGTTTCTTGGAGTTTTTTGGCCTCGAGCTTGAGTTTCTGCGGCAAGACGCTTGAGCAACATCGCAACATGAGATTGAGCCGACGCTTGGCGGTCCGCGCGTGCATCGGGCCAGTCATCGGTCAGCTAGGTCGGTCGTTTTTGAATGCCCGCTCACCGGTCGTTGAGCTCCATGGGCCGATCACTCTTTTTTCACGCAAGGTTCTTTTCTGCCTCGACCAAACGCGTTCGACTGGCACTCCTCGTTTTGCCCTCGTTGGCGCACTTGTTTCTCTCTGCCAATTTCGCGGCGGATTCATCCAATTGGACCCGATCAAAGTCTTATGGTGCTTCTCAAGGCATCTATGCTGCTGGTGCTCAGCCAGTTCTGGGCTCCAAAGACCGAAGCTGGGATGAGTTTTACAACAAAAAACGATTGGGACGCGTACAACAATGTGCTGACCATCCCAGACGTGATCGACATGACGGCCGGAGGCTCGCTGGAGATGCAAATCGGTACGGCAACGCACAACTGGACATCCAACGGATCGATTTCCGGAACTGTGTACGGCTATGGTCGTAAAAACTCCTCGCCAACGTTCCCTGGACCGACCATCTTGGTCGCCAGGGCCGTACCGATTTCTGTGACCTGGTATAACACGCTCACGGCCCCGCATCTACTGGACGACTCGGTAGAACCGACTCTAATTCGACAGGAGTCCCACTGCTACCCGTACTGCGGCGTCCCCGTGGTCGTACATATCCACGGAGCAGAGAATCCGGCCAAGTACGATGGACTCCCGATCCGCACGATCTACGAGAACCAGAACCAGACGTTTGTGTACCAGAACAACCAGTCGGCATCCACCAAGCTCTACCACGACCACGCCAACGGACTCACGCGGCTGAACACGTGGGCTGGCCTGATGGGCGCCTACATTATCGAGGATTCAACTCTCGAGGCCTCGCTCAATCTTACTACCGAAATTGACATCCCGCTCCTGTTCACAGACCGTCTTCTCACCTCTGCTGGCCAGATCAAGTACTCGGACGACGTGTGCCTTCCCTCTGGGGCGTGGATACCAGAATCTGTGGGCACGGTCAATTTGGTCAACGGTGTTGTGATGCCATACGTGGAGGTCCCGAACGCCCAAGTGCGTCTGCGCTGGGCCAACGTTGCGAATGCGCGTCGTTACAACTTCAGTATCCCGTTTGGGAATCTGTGCAAAGAGATCGCCCGGGACTCGGGCTTTGTCGAGAACGTTACGACCGTGGGCTCGCACTTGCTCATGTTCCCCTTTGAACGCGTGGAAATGATCTGCGACTTCACGAGTATCGCGGACGGCACGACCTACAACTTGATTGACCTTCCGCCGGTCGATTACGACAACTACGACCCCCGAGTGATGCAGTTCCGCATCAAGTCGAGCCTTAAAACGGGCACCATGACCCAGAAGACCATCCCGAGTACGCTTGTCAACTACAAGTCGCTCAAGCAGCTCTTCAAGGACACTGGCGGCAAGAACCGCGTGATCCTTCTCGGCGAGCAGGAGTACGGTCTCGGATGTCCATTGATTGATATGATCAAATACCGCAGCCAGCAGATCAACACTTCCACTTTCGGGAGTGCCCTGGCCTGCACGAAGGGCAAGGTCGAGCGTTGGCACTTTCGCAACCCCACGGACGACCCGCATCCGTTCCACTGGCATCTGGTCAATGCACAGTGCGGTGAGACGGAAGATACGATCGAGACCAACTACCTCAAGGACGTTGTGGCCATCCCCAAGGCCGGCAGCAGTCGCTCACCCACCACTATCACGCAGATTTGCTACGTGGCCTGCACGCCGGACGAGTTCCTGGTCGAAGGCGCGACGCGTGGAGCGACCGAATACAATTTCAACACGTCGGAGCCGTACTTGGCCCACTGCCACGTGCTAGAGCACGAGGAGAACTCCATGATGAGTTGGTTCCAGATCACAGACGTGGACGACGACGCCCCAGATGACGACGGGACCATCACCGCAACCAGCAACAAGGTCACGACCACGATCATTCTCTCGGCCATGGGCATGAGCATTCTTGGTGGTATGGCCACCACGGTCTCGGTGCTGGTGATCTCTGTTGAGCGGCTCAAGTTCCTGGCCGATGCCCGTTCACTGTCCATCGCGTTCTCGCTGTCGGCCGGAGTCATGGTCTTCATCGCGTTCACCGATCTGTACCCGGAAGCCATCACGTTCTATCGGGCTGCATTCACCAAGGGCGGCGTGGCGGACCCGGAGGCCTACGAGACCGGGACCACCGTGGCTAACGCTGGTGTGTGCGACAAAACCTGCAGCGGCCAGGCCTGGCTGGCCACCATGGGTGCGTTCTTCGGCGGTGTCATCATCATTCTCATCGTGGAGTACCTCTCGCACCAGGTCTTTCGAGGCAAGGGCGGTCATGGCCACTCGCACGGCGGCCACGGCCACTCCCACGGAGCCGTAGAGGAGAATAAGGACACGGCGTCCAGAGACTCCTCGGACAGCAAGGGTAACGTGGAGTCTGGTCCGGCCGTTGTGAACCCTGCGAGCGTTCAGCTGGAAGCAGGCGGCACTCCCAGCGGAGGCAAGGACCTGGAGGAGGCCAAGGCACATGCGGAAGCCGAAGCCGCCGCCAAGAAGGAGGAGTCTCGCCGCTCTGGCATCATGACGGGCGTGGCCATCGCCATCCACAACTTCCCGGAAGGTCTCGCGCTCTTCGTCTCCTCGCTGGGCGGCCTGCGCTCGGGCATCGTGCTCTCCGTGGGCATTATCTTGCACAACCTGCCGGAGGGCGTGGCTGTGGCTGCGCCCGTGTACTACGCCACGGGCAGCAAGCTGGAGGCCTTCAAGTGGACGTTCATCAGCGGCGTGGCCCAGCCCATCGGCGCCTTTATCGGCTGGATCGCGGTGTCCGGCGGGATGAGCTACGCGCTGCAGGCTTCACTGTACGCGAGCGTGGCCGGCATGCTGGCCTGCATCACGGCCAAGGAGCTGCTGCCTGGCGCCTTCCGCTTTGACCCCAAGGCCACGTACTTCGTGCTGTCCTTCTTCATCGGCGTGGCCATCATGGCCGGCAGTTTGGTGTTCATCCACTACGCCGGCTCGGGATAAGAAATCACAGACAGACAGGACGCCCAGCACAGCTAGCTGCTACACTAGGCATTGTATTGCTAAACGATGGATAACGCAGTACATCCAGCAACTTTTCACCCGATAAGCAAATGTTGGTCGGCACATATGCAGTTCTATGCTGTAATGGTGGATTTTGCTCATAAGGTATCGCGAGGTGGCGAATGTGTCACACATATCGCGTGGAGATGTGACGATTCGTGCAAACTCCCAATCCAACGTGAGAGCTTTACGACGAGACGCGTGTGCTTGGAGATTGGTCCACCATCAATCGCACGTGATCAACGCATCCACTCAATTCAATACACACAACGTGCCATCTCACCGCACACGTATGAAGTTGATGAGTACGGCGCCCTTTCAGCTGTACTATTCATTGTGGCTTCGCAAAGCACACTACGAAACTGCAGTGTAAAACACATCTTTGGAAGATCGGACCTCTGGCGTCACTGCCCCGCGCTCTCTCTGTGGCCATTAGGAAACGAACCGTGCGTCGGGCCTTCCGGTAATGTGAGCGCAATGCGCTTTGGGAAGCGCACCCGCCCGCCCGTCGCTTGCGTGGGAGCCGGCAGCTCGGCGACTGCTCCGAATGAACAATGAGCGAACGCGCCGAGCCAAGAAGCCAACGCGAACTTTCTTTCGGATCTGTTCTTTAAACTCTGCAACCCCAGTCAGGTCCATCAACAATAGACTGCCCTTTGTGACGCAGCTGCCTGCTGCGACCAGCACCTGCTCCGGAGGTTGCGGGCACGTTTCGCTATTCCCAGCTGTTTGTGAAGTGCCTTCCCCTGGTCCAACTCTTTATTTAGCCGCCTTCAAATACCACATCATTCTCAGATAAAACCACGAGCACGACTTGCAATTTGTATGCTGTCCATTTTGTCCCTTTTGCCCAGTTGATTCCACATCCACACGTTCGGGGAGCGATTCCGTACGGTTCTGTGCCACGGAATGCGCAGCGGTTAGGGCGGACCCGGACGTTCAAAGGAAGCAGCTGGGATTGGAGGAGGTGTTATTTTGGCGATCCGTGGCTAGGGGAAGCGACTAGGGCTCCACCTTTGACGGGGCTTCTATATTGAGGCACGTCCGGGGCACACGCGAGGAACAAGGAGCGCCGCCATTTCCCGAAAGCGTTCACAAGCCAAAGAGCCCAGAGCAGCACTCGCCACAATGGCCGACCGCACGCCGGACGCCAAGGACAATGCGGACGCCAGTCCCAAGAATTCTCCACGCAGCAGCAGCAGCGGCGCGGACGACACCGCCAAGCCGGTCTTCCGCACGCTTGGTCTCGACGACGCGCCGGACCACCTCGAGTACCGATCCATGGCCAAGACCATCTCCGGCACGGCCCCACCCTCGCTCATGGGCGGCCGCAACATGATGATGCACGGCGCTGGTCCTTCCATGCAGGGCCTCGCGGGCATTCCTGGCCCGCTTGCGTTTGCCAGCGGTAAGAAGAGTATGATGACCCCGCCGCCTTCGTTCTTGAAGAAGAGCGAGACCACCAGCACCCCGACCACGTTTGGTCCTCGTGTGGACCGCACCAAGTACGTTGGCGTGACTCCGCGTGACCTGCCGCCGCTCCCGTTCCGCTTGGAGCTGCACACGCACTTCCACGTCAAGCTGGAAGCCATCCAGCGCGTGTGCAGTGTGATCGGCCGCAAGCTGTGCGAGCTGGACACGGACTTCGTGTTCAAGGCCGATAAGTGCAAGTGGAAGGTGGACTACCGTCACAACAGCGGAGCTCTCCGCGTGAACCTGAACATCCTGATCTTCAAGGACAACAAGGAATATGTCGTCGAGGTGCAGCGCCGCACTGGCGACATTACTGCCCTCATGCACCTCTACAGCGAGCTGAAGACCTTCTTCAAGCGCAACCAGCTCCTGTGTGACAAGATGACGTCGTCCGTGACCGGTGTCAAGCGCTCGTCGCCCACCTCCATGCCCAAGATCACGCCTCTGAGTCTGGACAACATCCGCGACGCTGTGTCATCTGTCAAGGGCCTGATCGAGAGCAAGTACGTGGACGCCCAAATGCAGGGCGTGCTCGGTGCCATCTCGCTATCTACCAACGAAGAGACCCGATCTGGCATGGCCAGTCTGGTGCCGCAGCTGGTGTCGTTGGGCCAGTCCAAGAACGACGACTTGGCCCGGTTAGTGGGTGTGGCTCTGTCGCGCCTGTGTGACCATCCCGAGTGCCGACAGGCCTTTGTGCAGTCGGAGGGATGGCAGTTTATCGTGCAATGCGCCGCTGGCGGCGAAGACGTGAACCCGGAAGTGCAACGGGAGAGCCTCCATGTGGTAGAGTGCTTGTGTCCGTTGTACCACGACGAGTTAGCGAATGCCAAGGGCGCCGACAAGGTGCTGCAGCTGATCGAAGGCTGGCAGACGATCGAGGACCCTCGCCTCAAGAAGCATGCGTGCAATGCGGAGCGGGCTCTCAAGGAGGCCGGTGTGCTCGCCTAAGTTAACCACCTCTCTCCATTAGGCAAGCGCCTTCTACCCAATCGCTCCCTTTTCATATCATGTAACATAATGTCTTTAGTTTAACGAGCCAGCCATGCGTTGTCCATTTGGTTTTGCGTATCGTTCGGCACCAGCGGATGGCGAAAAGATGCGGTGCAGGTGGTCAGCAGGGAATAAAGTGGGATGCAGACAAACTCAACGAAACTCACGCTCCGCGTATTCCGCCCTCGTCAAAACCCAAACTGGATTTTCTTTATTCCCAAAAGATAAATGAAAACACGCCCGATAGAAAGCGCAGTCTGGGTCTTATAAGAAATATCCAACAGCCTTTGGAGATCAGGAGCTGCCGAGAATCTTCAGCGGGTACTCGCACAGAGTACCTATACGATCTCATTGGCTTCACTGGGCACATGCTTCTCAACGGACCAGCCTCCTTCCAGAGTCTCGGTCGTGGTGATCGAGGACGCATCGGGTGATTCGCTGGAGAGAAAGCTATCGGTCTCTGTGCGCTCATCTTCCGAGTCAACTAAGTCTTCCTCCAGAACATAGCCCAGGATTTGTGTCTTGATAGATCTACACAGATTTCACAACATCATCAAAGAGATCTTTTGAGTCAAGGAAAGGTTCTTCTGAGCATGAATATTCAGGTTTTGAGTACTCACGTTGGGAACCAAATGTTGACTGGAAGAATCCAATCGATGGAGAATTTGGGGCTCAATCCACCGAAGACTTCACGAATGCCAAGGTTGTCAGCCACTTCCCCCTTGAAGCGATCGATCTGCGTTGCTCCCGTGGTGATGACGCTGTACTGATCGCACATCATACACATGGTGAAGAGTCCGAATAGCACAGCTTCCAGCACCAGAAACACCACCCGGAGAGCTATCAGAACACGCCAAAAGTAATGTCAGCCCCGCCCCAGGAAACACACTAAAGTCATGCCAAAGCTATGTATTGGCCCACCTCCGTTGCTTGGGCAACTGCAGACGTTCAAAAAGCATTATCGATGAGATCATTCGCCCAAGTTAACTCGCGACGGAATACATACAAAGAGCAAACTTACTTTTCGTTCACACAACGTGCGTATCGGAAGAACACGAGCACAAGCGCATAGGTCGATAGGATAAACACGTAGAATATGAACAGCAGAAAGAACTTGTGGTTGCCGAGCCCGACGCAGTTGTTCACCCATGGACAGTGATGGTCCATCTTCAAAACACAACGGTCGCAGATGGAGCAATGATGCGCTCTTCCGGGTTTAAATTGACGGCAACGGCGGCACGTTCGGTACTTTTGTTCCTCCAATCTGCATATATGTACACACAACAAAAGCATGAGTGTTACGCACACCTTTTTCTTTTGGAGATAAACTGAACGAACCGAGCGATATCCGCCTTTGGGGCATTAGCCAAAGCCACAGGAAGAGCACTTTCAGGTACAGCGCCTGGATCTGTCAGCATGGCTACGTAAAGCGTCGCCATATGTGGCCCCAAGTAAGTTCAACAGGCTTCCGGTGTCCTAGATAAGGGAGATTGAAGTACCTTTTCCATGCGATACGAGCGCCATAAAGCAGATCACAGTGAAGAGAGCCATGTGGAGCAGCCCCATGATAGAAAAGCCCATCCATGGATAGATGATGACGCCCTAACGCAGTCGAATGAATAAACGGGCGGAAGAACGGCACGGAGAGAGAGAAGAACGTACCACGACCACGCACTCGGCGTAGAGCACGAGGAACCAGGACATGAGGGCACAGATGATGCCGCATGGGTCTTTGTTGCACCACAGGCGCACATGGAAGCCCGTGCCGCAGGCCGCCTCCCGCTTGCGCTTGTCCAGCGCGCTCATTTTCGCTCGTCGCTTTGGAACTCTTCCCCCAAATAAAACACAACTGTACCACATTGGTTGGTACATGTCGCACCATGTACCATTTTCAACGGTACAGTTTGGTTATACGTGAGTGTGGGTCGCTTTCATGAGAGTGTTGGTGACGTTTTGTGTGTGCGGTGGCTATTGGTCATTCGGCGATTGAAAACCAGCAGAGCAGGATGCCCAAGCGCGCGGAGCCCAAGGCGGAGAAGGCGTACGGCCGCATGGCGCTGAGCGACCTCACGGAGGAGCGCACCAAGGACTGGGAGGTGCGCGCGGTCGCAGGCGAGACGCGGCAGTTTGTGCGCCCAATGGGCGACGCGTCGGCTTCCGAAGTCCCCACGTTGGCGCCGCTGAG
Organism: Elongisporangium undulatum; assembly: GCA_023334555.1. Lineage (NCBI taxonomy): Eukaryota > Oomycota > Peronosporomycetes > Pythiales > Pythiaceae > Elongisporangium > Elongisporangium undulatum. Next base: position 75,615 of record JAADVF010000027.1, read on the forward strand.
GATCCATGTGCCGTCCAAGGACGCGCCCGTGGGGTTGCGCTGTGGCACATGCGATGTCGCTGCCTTTGAATCTCTGGAGGATCAGTACGCGCACTTCAAGTCGGATTGGCACCTCGTGAACCTCAAGCGCAAGGCCAAGGGCGCGCCAATTCTCGCTCGCGAAGAGGCCGAGCAGTATCTGAAGACCCAACAGGAGAAGAAGAAGAGCGAGGAGGACGACGAGAATGCGTATGCGTCCTCCTCTTCCTCTGCGGCGACCGATGGATCAGGTGACGCGGAGGTGGCCACGACGCAGGAGCCCGTGGTCGAGTTCTCGGACGGCAAGAGCGTGTTCAAGGTAGGCTCTGCGTGGGTGGGTAGCTACTCACATGGGACGCAATGCTGACTTGCCTTTTGTGGTGTAGATATACAAGACGATCCTGGCGCAGTCCGATCAGGAAGAGTTCAACCCGTTCGTGTCGTTGGCCAAGCTGCGCTCGTCGACGTTCCGGTGGGCGGTTCTGTTGCTGCGCAGTGGACGCTTCGCGGGCGCAGTCTTTGACAAGGAGAAGGCGGTCTGCCACAAGTCGTTCCAGCGATACACCACGCGTCGGAAGCAGGGCGGGAGCCAGTCTGCTCACGATGCGTCTGGCGGCAAAGCGAAGTCGGCGGGTGCGACGCTGCGACGATACAACGAAGCGGCGCTGAAGCAGGACGTGGCCGATCTCATGGTGCAGTGGAAGGACGTGCTCAACAGCGCCGATCTGATTTTCATCGCCTGCGCCAAGACGGAGCGAGCAGTGTTCTTCTCGTCCAAGCCTGCTGTGCTGCAGTCAGGTAAGAATGGACTCTGTCTTAGTGGCCATTGAGATCTTCAGAGACTGATAGACTCGTCCATGATGGCAGATGACGCACGCGTCAAGCGAATCCCATTCGCCACGTTCCGCCCAACCTTCGACGAGGTCTGCCGCGTTCAATCAGAGCTTAGCAGCGTTCGCTTTGGGCCTCTCGCAGCAGCAGCAGCGTCACCAAGTGACAAGGCAGCCAGCAAGACGCCAAAGCAGAAGAAGAAGCAGCAGGATGCTAGCGTCAAAGAGCTTACCGCGGAGGTGCCAGCACAAGTTCAAGAGCCGGAGCCAGTCATTCCTGAGATTATCCAGGTCGTCACAAGTGGAAACACTACGGAGCTCAGTGAGCTGCTCAAGCGAGAAAGCGGTGTTGATGTGAACGAAGTCGATTCCAAGTTCATGACTGCACTGCACCATGCGGCTGGAGCGGGTGCCGTCGCGACGGTCGCGCTGTTGCTGGAGAACGGAGCGAATCCGTCGCTGCTGGATCTTCACACCCGACCGCCGTACTTCTTGTGCTCGGCCAAGGAAACGCGCAATGCGTTCCGTCGGTTTATGGCGGAGAATCCGGACGCGTGGGACTACACTGCGTCGCAGATCCCGAACGGCTTGACGACCGAGATGGAGCAGAAGAAGAAGGAGAAGGAGGCAGAGAAGCGCCGACGCGCTCGCGAGCGCAAGAAGCAGCAGAAGAAAGAGGCTGAGGAAGAGCAGCGGCTGGAGCAGGAGCGAGAGGCCGAGCGCGAACGACAGATCCTCGCAGGCATGTCCTGCGATTCCTGCGGCAAGTACGCGGGCAAGTCTCCTCTGATGCGACTCGAGTACAAGTACTGCTCCAGCGACTGCGTGACGGAACACCGACGGAAGCTCATGAGCGAGGCAGCGCTTCGTCGCTTTGGCGGCTAGGAGTCTCAATAGATCAAGTAGTAAATATCATGTGACAGCCTCTAAAACTGACCGCCCGACCGCGTCTTTTCGTCGTCCGTGTCGCTTCAGGCGTGAAGCTCAGTAGCTAACAGAGCCATCATGAACTACGCGCCGCTGGACGACGAGACCCTGCGGCGGCTGTACGCCTGGATCGACGAGATCCCGCTGTCGCGCCCCAAGAAGAGCATCGCGCGCGACTTTAGCGACGGCATTCTCACGGCCGAGGTCATCGCGTTCTACTTCCCCAAGCTCGTGCAGATGCACAACTACAGCGCCGCCAACTCGGTCAAGCAGAAGCTGTACAACTGGAACGCGCTCAACCGCAAGGTGCTGCGCAAGCTGCAGATATGTCTGGCCAAGGACGACATGGACGATCTGGTGCAGTGCCGCCCCGGAGCAGTGGAGAACCTGCTTGTGAAGCTGCAGCTCAAGGTGAGGAATCGTATTGAGAACCATCGATGGTCTGGATGGATTCTCACAAGCCTTGGCCTCATTCTAGATAGCGAACTACCAGGAGAAGCGCCCGCCGTCGACGCTCTACCGTCGACCACACAGCGACGACGACGCGAGTCCGGTGTCCAGTCCCGCAGTGAGTTCTCCTGGCTCTACGTTCTCCAGCGGACGCAATCAGCAGTTGTCCCCAGCCTTCGAGAAGGTGGCCGAGGTGCGAGAGCCGCTGGTGCACCACATGAAAGAGCTGTCCATGCGAGAACCAGTGGACATGTATCCGGAGAGCTCGGCCAGTCCCCATGCGTCTCCGCATCAAAACGAAGGCTTCAGGTAGAGACCAATCGATAGGGTTTACCTGGGAACTGTAGCCTTCTCACTCTTCTTATGCCTCGGGAAGCTCGCCCAAGGCAGAGCTCACAGGACAGGACCATCAAGCAGAGCTCGAAGAGAAGGACAACACGATCCTAGAACTGCGAGAGACCATTCAGGTGAGCTCATGCTTCAAGAAGCAGGTCTGTTGGATGGAAAGGCTGACTGAGAGAATCGTGCTCTGGACTAATTAGATACTGGAGATGAAGGTGCAGAAGCTAGAGCAGTTGGTGCGGCTGAAAGACGGCAAGATCCAGACACTGGTGGCCAAGCTGCGCTCGCAAAAGCCGTCCGCATAACAAACCCCAACACAATGAGTTCAAACCAGTGAGATTTAGATTACAGTACGATATAAAATCTATTGCACATGGGCTTATGGACACCTCTGCCTCACCTTCTCTGCTGGATCGAGTTCTATCCCCAGAAGCGCATCACGTCCTCCGGCGTCTCGGCTGGTTTCAACAGCACGATCGACAGGTCGTCGCCCGTGGTTCGGTAGCCGTAGACTGCCGGTGCTGGTCTACTGCAGTGGCGGCTGAAAAGCGAGATCGTGTTGGAGCCCGTGTCGTGAATGACCACGAAGTCGCCTCGAGAGATCGCCGGCAAGAGCACGGACCGACCGATCATGTCTCCACCAAAGCACAGCGGCCCTGCGATGCTTTGCACCATCGTCTGCGCTATCGACGCTTGGCCAGCAGAGCTTTAAACACACAAAGCCGATTAGGATCAAGCAAAAAGCTAGAGACAACGGAAAGCCACTTACGTGTAGACCGAGAGGCGGTGCGGGAAAAGCTCTGGACGGTAGCATGTGCGCAGGAAGAGATCCGATCCGGCGTGGATGATCGCCGTCTGGCGCAGATCGCTGCCAGGCACCGGCTCATGCGCCTTAACGTACTCGACCTCACTGATGGTCCAGCCCGTCTTGGCACTCACACTGCGTCCGTATTCGGTCAAAATCGTGCGGCCGCATCGCTCGAAGACCTGCGGAGCGCACTTCCGGAGCACTTCCACGTACTCGGCGAAGGAAGGAGCGACGTCGTCGCTGTCGTAGTTTGAAGGGAGCCCACCTCCGATGTTCAGCACCTTGACTCGGCCGACGCCGATCGCGTCATCGATCTCGTTCGCCAGGTCGCTGATGATCGCAGCACCGCTAGCCAGCATCTCGAGCGAGCAGCCCTGGGAACCGACGTGGCAGTGGAGCCCAGTCATCCACGGATTGGCCTTGAAGCATTCGATGATGAGCGCGCGGTTGGTCGCGTTGAGCGGGATGCCGAACTTGGAGTGCACGGTCGAGACGCTGAGGCACTCGTTGGTTCCGGCACCAAGCAGCGGGTTCACACGCAGCCCGATGCGAGGCAGTTGGCCTGCAAAGCGAGGCGTGCACTCGGGAAAGTTCGACTGGAACAGCTCTTCCGCGTGTTCGCGGATTATCTGCAGCTCGTCGAAGTTGTCGGCGTTCACCTCGACGCCCGCATTGATGGCGAACGCAATGTCCCGGCGGGTTTTGCAGGGACTGTCAAAGACGATCTTGTGCGGAGCGCAGCCCAGGCGAAGCGCATGCTGGACCTCCACAATCGACGCACATTCGACACCAACGTCGTTCTCAATCGCACGCTTGATGAAGAACGACAGTGGGCACGACTTCATGGCGAACCGGTGCTCAAAGTGGGACGGGAACGACGTGAGCAGGGCCTGGAAGGCCATGTCAATAGCGTCCAAGTCATACACGAGCGCTAGCTTGTTCGAGTCGTCGTACTGAGGCTGGGCCGGTTGGTGCATCTCGGAGCTCAAGACGCCGTCCTCGCACATCTTGCGCACAACACGCGCGATTTGTGACTTCTTGACACCGAAATCCCAGTCGCTGAGTGGCTTGGGCAGCTCCACGGCCGGCAGCACCACGCATTCCTCGATGTACTGGCGGTGCAGCATCTCCCAGTGCTGCAGGATCAGCTGGATCTTGCGCATGATCAGCTCGTCTTCCTGAACGAATTCGTCAATGATAGCACGCACACCGTCTTTCAGCCCACGGTAGTGAATCGCATTGACCATGTCCGCTCCAAACGCAATGCGCAGCACTGCACCACCGTTCTTGCCCAGCTGCACCGGCTGGCCCAGCAGGCACCGCTTCTGAGCGATATCATCGTCCGGTAGCGCTGCAGAGACGTCCTTGGACAGCAACGCGTGCAGATCCCGCAGCTGCGCGGCCGTCAGGAACTCGTCCTTGCGCTCGTTCCAGACCTGGAACGACACGATTGTGTCCATGGGCGTGATGCGCTCGGTCGCGCGTGGATGGACGTCGCTAAGGATCTTGACCATGGGGCTCCAGTTAAGCTGCAGCCGGTGCTTGCACTGGAAGATGTACGAGCGGCAGATGTTGCTCACTTCGGACATGGGGATGTCAAAGTACGGCTCCATGTTCACCAGCGCGCTCTCCCACCGCAGCAGCAGCCCGACGTTCATGAACGAGCCCATGCGCTCGCGCACGTATTTCATGCAGTCCGGGAAGTCGTACCTGGAGAAGTAGTCCTCCAGGCCCAGCGGGTGGCACAGCTCCGCGTACTCCTCCGTAGCCGTGGTCTCCATCTCGTACACGCACCGGATCGGCATGAGCACCGCGCCGCAGAACGGAGCACCACCAAAGAACTTGGAACCCGTGACCAGCGTAATGTAGCCCCTGGTCGCGAACTCGCGGAAGGCCGTGCGGTCGATGCGCATCTGGCAGGCGTCCACCACCACCAGCAACCGGTTCGGGTACTTGGCCGAGAGCAGATCGACTACCTTCATCTCCGGGCTCTTGTAGCCCGTCTTGGAGCCCAGCACGACGTGCAGCAGCACCACATTCGACCCGTTGTCGTCCTCCAGCAGCGTGCACACGCGGTTGTACACGTCGTCGTCCACGTAGCTGATCTTGCCCTCGGGATCGCGGCCCGTGAGCTCCACGACATCCACTAGATGCGACGGGTAACGGCGCAACGGCTCACCAGGCTGCACGGACTCGCCGCTGGGCGTGAGCGTGCTGAAGTGCTTGCCGCCCGAGGCGCTGGACGAGCCACGACCGATCTCTCCGTGCGCCGCGATGATGCTGGTGACTTTGCCATTGGCGCCCATGACTTCCAGCCCGGAGAACATACGCGCCAGGGCCGCTGACGTGGCCAGCAGCTCGGCATCCGTGCCGGACGGCGTGAGCAGCACACGCATGGCGTCCTCGCGCACGAGATCGTCCAGGCCGAGGCACGTGGCCACGCGGTGGCGGATGTCGGCCATCTTGGCGTCAAAGTACTGCGTGGACGACTGCGAGTTGGGGTTGATGGACAGCGAGTTGACCAGCAGCTCTTGGCGCAGCTTCTCGCAGCGCGTGAAGCCCTCGAGCGTGATGCTGGAGCACGTGCAGCTGGCGCGCGAGATGTCGTTGCCAAAGGGGATCGTGGAGCCGTTGTACGAGTTGCTCTTGGTCACGGGGCACAGCACGGAGCGCTCGTCCGAGCCGCGGATCAGCAGCGACTCGGTCTGCTCGGCGAACGGGATGGCGCAGGCCACGAACTTGACAATGTCGTTCCACATGTCGCCGTGGCACGGGATGTGCAGCAGCGTGGCCAGCCGCGAGAACATCTCGGCGTTGGACGACACGTTCTTGAGCTGGTGCAGCAGCCGCACTTCGTCGTACTCCTGGTCGCCCACGCTCGAGTAGTCGGCGATCTCCTCGGCCGTGAACGTCTCAAGGTACTTGATCTTGGTGTACAGCAGCACGATGCTGCGCGCGCTGTAGCACGGTGAGTTGCGGTTGAGCTCCGGCAGACACAGCAGTCGGTCCTGCAGCGAATAGCTGAGCTTGACCGCGTCCACCACGTCGTCCACCTGCAGCAGCCACAAAGTCCTTCAGTTGCACGTACGTACGTGGCGGGCACATAGACGCACGAGGTGCTTACCTTCCAGTGCTGGTTCTGCTCGGGTAAGTTGCTCGGCTTGAGTAGCGGCAGCAGTTCTGGGTGGAACTGCCGGACCTGCTCCTGCAGCGACATGCTGGCCACGGCAGCCGCGCTCGGGGCGTCGCCGCCGTCGCTCTTCTTGCGCTTGGCGGCCGCGGACGACGACAGCACGAGGTCCTGCTCTGGGTCGTCCTTCTCCTGCAGGAACGACGGCTTGCGCGTGAGGCTCTTCTTGGCCGCAGCCATCTGCTTCTTCACCACGGGGATCTTGTTCATGGCCGCAGTGTGTCTGAGTTGCGGCCCGTGGTTATGGCTGGTTGCGGCTGCGGCTGTGGTTGGCGGGCGCGGGCGAGAGCCAAAGTGAGTGCGGTCGGTGGGCGGGAGCGTTTCGTTTCTTTTGTTGCGGCTTTTGCAATTGGGATCTCCGGCTCCAGCCGCAGACGACAGGCGGGATGTGCCTGGTCACGTGTAACCATCCCACTCCTGGTACCCGGTGGCCGCGTGCCCAAAGAGCAGAAAACGCCCCCCTCCTCGGCGGATACTTTGCGGCTAACCGATCCGGGGGTTTCATTAAGATGGGCGGGATTACGCCAGCCGCCCCACAGAAAAAGGTGGGAAGGGAGACGACCCCCAGATTGCGGCCTCCAACTGCGGTCGAGCACTCATACTTGGAGCCAGCAAAGGTTCTTTTCCGGTGGCTGACACCCCAACAGTGACCTTTGGTGGATCCATTAGATCTCACAGGTGTGGGAGGGGCTAGGGGTGCAGTAAGTGCGACTGCGTTGCGTATCTAATGAATTCTAGGGGTAAGTTCAATACTTATGTTTTAAACTATTTTGTTTATTATTATTTATACAGGGCTATACATATGTATATTTCTTAATGCTATACGTGGCATCTGTCACATTCTATTTCAAGAGGTTATTTGTTTATGCAGGTCTTGAGCAGAAACCAATCAAAATACACGGCAACTATCCCAATCGGTCGCCATCCACGTCCATTAGCCTCAGCCAGTTGACCGCCATGGCCCCGCCGCAAGCCAAGAAGAAGGCGTCGCGCCACTCGAGCGTGCTCAAGATGCAAGGCTGCGCCAACTTCCGCCAGCGTCTGGTGTGCGCTACGCTGAGCGGCCGCACGATCGTGATCGAGGAGATCCGCTCGGAGGACGAAGAGCCCGGCCTCACGGACTTTGAGGCCAACTTCCTGCGGCTCTTGGACGCCATGACCAACGGCAGCCACATCGAGATCAACGAGACCGGTACCAAGCTGCGCTACTCGCCCGGCTTCATCGTGGGTGGCCGCATCGAACACGACTGCGGCGTCAAGCGGTGCGTATTGATGATTGATTGCCCATGGCTCTGTGACAATGACACTAACGGACGCAATGACAGATCCATCGGCTGGTTCCTCGAGCCCATTGCGCAGCTGGCGCCCTTCGGCAAGCTGCCGCTGCAGGCTGTGCTCCGTGGTATCACCAACGACAACGTGGACGTATCGGTGGACGCGTTCAAGGCCACGACGCTGCCGCTCATGAAGGTCCGTCTGTCTGTGGCTGCTGTACTCGTAGAGCCGCATGGCTTATCCGTTGTTGTTGTCTCTCTAGCACTTTGGTATTGAGGAAGGCCTGGACTTCAAGGTCAAGAAGCGCGGCGCTCCTCCTCTCGGCGGTGGCGAGGTCTACTTCATGTGCCCGCTCGTGCGTCAGTTGAGCTCCATCCATCTCATCGAGGAAGGCTTCATCAAGAGAATACGGTGCGCCATAGCCCATCCTGATGCAACAGCAGCAGCAGGCCAACACGTCTCTAACGTCCACATCTCTCTCTCTCTCTCTCTGTCTGTCTGCAGTGGCGTGGCCTACTCGACTCGCGTGTCGCCGCAGACGTCCAACCGCATCGTGGACGCCAGTCGCGGGCTCTTCAACAAGCTGCTGCCGGACGTGTACATCTACTCGGACCACTACAAGGGCTCCGAGTCCGGTCAGTCGCCCGGCTTTGCGCTCTCGCTCGTGGCCGAGACCACCACGGGCGTGTTCCTGGGTGCCGAGGCCGCGGCTGCCGGTGGCAACCTGCCCGAGGACGTGGCCACGCTGGCCTCGCACCTGTTGTGCGAAGAGATCAGCAAGGGCGGCTGCGTGGACACAACGAACCAGGCGCTCGTGCTGCTGTACATGGCGCTGTCGCCCGAAGACGTCTCGAAAGTGCGCTTTGGCAAGCTCACGCCCTACACGTACGTTGTCGCTGTCTCCTGCCTGTGGCTACTTACCAAGAGGCTGACTGTGCTCTTTGCCCTGCTACAGCATCCAGTACCTGCGCCACCTGCGCGACTTCTTCGGCATCACGTTCAAGATCAAGCCGGACCCGGCCACCAAGACGGTCTTCCTCTCGTGTCTCGGCATCGGCTTCAAGAACCTGGCCAAGAAAGTCACGTAGATGTATCATCGCTATTGTATTGTTGCCTTGGGATTACAATGCGCTCAGGCCCGAGCTAAACCAAATTATAGACTTGCACTTCACTTCCGGCGCATCTTGGACGCCTTGGCGGCGTCTCCGCCCGTGGCTCCCATCTTCATCTGCGGCTTGGGCACCGGCGTGGCCCCGCGCACCGACGGATGGATCGACGTCAGGTTCTCCGGGATCACGGTTCTGGACCGGCCGGACTCGCGCAGCGACTGCCGTGCGGTCATGAGCCACTTGCGAGCCAACGCAGTGGACGCGGCGTTGAGCGCCACGGGCTTCTTGGTCCAGGCAAAGTGCTGGGCCATGGCCTCTTCCTCATCGTCGCTGACGTCGATCTGGTTGTGACGCCGGCCGCCGTGCTTGCCGAACACGCGGTCCTGTGCCTTGCGATACCACTTTTGCATCAGCGCGTACGAGGCCGCGTTGAGCGCCACGTTGCCCCAGTCCTGGCCACCGGAGAACCCGTCGACTGGGTCGCCGCCCTCGAAGCCGCGGCGCTGGGCCTGCGTGAACTTGAGGTGCACGATGCAGTTGAGACACAGCGTCTTGAACTTCTCGTGCTTGAGGAAGAACTCCTTCCAGCCGGCCACGTCGAACTCGTCCGCGAGCGATTGGCTCTCGAACTTGTCGCCTAGCACTTCGATCGGGATGGCCAGCTCCACCTGCAGCTGCCGGCGGCTCAAACACATCTCGCACTCGCTCTTGCGCGCCTGCTGAATGATAGATTGAACCACCGACTTTAGGCGAAGTATACGTCGCGCTTGGGCCAGCCACAGCCGGATGATCGTGCGCGAAGGAGCCGACAGAGTCACGGGCCCAAAGTGAGGCCGTCCATCTTCGTCGTCGTCGTCTTCTGAGACCTGTGGGTTCAGATTGTCCAGGATCTTAGCGAACTGCGCGAGCAAGTACGGCCGAGCGCGGCGCAACGTGCGTGGCGTGAGAATCGACGGCAGGTGGTCCACGATCCACGACCGATTGTAGTTAAGAAACTTGTACCGAAAGGTCTCGGATGTGATACGCTGATTCATCAAGTACGCTTCGTGGGATGCGCCTTTGATCTTCTCCAGCTCGTCCCAACGGGGCACGCCGAACTCATCGTCCTCATCCGGTGGCGCAAGCCATGCTGTGTTTTCGTGCCTGATTTTCCACAAATTGAGCTTCATGGCCACGTATAGCGAAAGATGACGCATGAATGTCGAGCACGCCAAGACAAAGGCTAGAAGCACCGGCATGGCTGGGTCGCCAAAGAGATTGTACTCGGCTCGAGCCATGATTTCGATCGCGAACACAAAGAACACAATGCCTGAGATGTGGATCGTGCTCATCATAAAGTACTGGGAGGAGAAGCACATTTGATCGAGCGTGCGCAGGTTTTCCTCAATGCACTCGTCCAGATTTGGCTCCAGGCCTTTCCATCGCTTCTCGCGCTGTATGAATCGGTATCGACAGTAGACTAAATAGTCATACAATTTCCATCCATGGAAAAGTTCGACCGCATGGAGAACGAACACTTCTGCAATCAACTGAAAGAACACAATGATCAACGAGTACAGCAAATAGGTCTCCATGTCCTTGACGCGGATGTTGTAAATGATGGGAAGCTGCAACTCATCTCGGAACAGCATCATCAGTAGAATCAAGATTGGTTGGTAGAACATCGCCATGCGCTCGCTCGATGCGTCTGCGTAAAATTCAATGATTGGCTCGACTGTTTCTGCCTCCTCTTCTTCCTCTTCCTTTTCCTCTTTTTTGTCGCCTTCACCTTCTGCAGCAACCGCTGTCGTTGCACGCACAAAACTGCGGAGAAGCACCAAGAATACATGAGCAATTGCTTTAAGTTTCTCGAAGATGTACTCCAAGATGCCTTTGACAAACTCGAATATTTCTTCGATCGCAGATTCTAGATACAGCCGCTGAAGCATCATCATGCCGAAATCAAGAGAACTGCCCGTGACGAAATCCCCGAAATCCGTGGCACCAAACGTCATCAAGCCGCCAATCAAGCCCAATGCTGATTTCAATGGGGCAACCAGAAGGGCTTCTCCAACTTGGCCTTCGACCCAGCCTTCCACTATGTTGTTGATGACTTCTGTTCCCACAATGACATAGAAAACATAGTTTCCAAAGTTATTCCAGAATGAAAACTCGAGCATCAACGTCAGAAAGAATCCCAATCGAACAGATGTGAACACCAAATTCACTCGTTTCCATTGCGTAGGCCACCAGATATTGCGCTCACGAGCCTCTTCGTCATTACGCTCAGCGATGATCTTCTCGGAAATCGCTACAGACTTTGGGATATATATGTATGCGCCTTGGATAAGCAAGTACATGCTTAATGCCAGAAACGAAAATCCAATTCTGCCGTATCGTGTGGCAGAGACCTCGGTTGGATCAATAGAGCTATCCATGTAATGCTTGTAGAAGTTGTCGAGCAGCCAGTACCCACTTGAACTTGTGGTCGAAAAATATTGGTCCCCGTTCAGCAGCAAATAAAATCCCATCACTACGGAAAATATAGGAGCAGAAGCGAGCACCACACCAACGCACGGTGGCGGTGCAACCAGCGCAAACACTGACCAGAAACGGAATTTTGGTGGAGATTCTATCAAGGTTGTAATCCGGACAACGGACCAGCAAATAAAAGCCACACAGGTCATGATCGAGCCAATAATAATGAACAAGCACACATAAACTTGCTGCTGGAATGCAAACTGGATGATCAGTTCATAATAGCTGAGCGGGTGGAAGTTGACACTCAGGGTATACGCAGTGTCAGAAGAGTTCAAATCATAATCGGAGTAAATGAGCTGAGCCACGATGATTCGTTTCAGATTGTTGTTAATCTGATAGTATGCGATATCCAAGGTAACTGAGCGCGGGTAGCAAAGCGTTGTACAGCCTTGCACATCAGCAGATGCTGAACTGTCGACTGTAACAGGTATGAAATAATCGCTACCCTGGCTGTTGTCGATTTCATCGTAATAGGCACCACCTCGGAGATAGTCTGCAAGTGTAGCAGGTTCTCTGAAAAGGTGATAAAGAGTGTTTCCAGTTGTTTGCTCAAACCACCTCGGGTTCACATCTGCGTTGGGTAAATCTTCTTCATAGTTACACTGCAGGTCCATCATACAAATGTCTGCAACGGGCTCTTGTGCCACATTCAAAGGGCCGACGTAGCGAATATCGTCCTGATTTGGCAACGGCGGATACTGACGTCTCCACCAATTCCGTCCGTACGAGCCCTGCTCGGAAGTAAGTTCGGGTAGCTGACACGCATCGCTCTCGAGTAGGTCGAAAATCGGAATGTACGAGTCATATTCCATGCAGTTGGAGAAAAAAGGCAGGTATGACAGCACCACTTTGTCAAACTGGAACACGTATTGGGATGATGAGTCTAAATACAGCTCTTGGAATGTCTCGCGATATTTCACGGCCATAATGTGTGTTTCTTCAGCAGAACTATACGGCATTGTCCAATATGTTGGGCTTGGAACCACATCATCATAGTTGTCTAGAAGGACTGGTATTTCGGTGCTCGTGTTGCTGACATTGTGAGAGAGTAAAACTCGCCCTCGCTCGAATTCTTGGTACTTTGGCGGCAAATTCAGAGGCTCGGAAGTTGAGTCACCATCGGAGCTAAAGTATACGACCAGGAACGAATAATCCCGAAGAATAAGCTCATTATCGACCGAGATAATCTGAGAAAGCGGTCTCGTGTCAGCTGCCAAGCCTTGGGTAACGTTACTTCTCACGGGAGACTTGGTCTTGACTGTCGTGGAGTTCACAAAGAATGGCGCAGATGCTGCATAGATTCCATACATAATATGAATTTCTACCTTGAAGATGATATCTTCCAACGCCAGTAAAGTAATGTTGAGCACATCGTGCTTGTCCACCTCTGTGGACATGAACCACGTGGGTAGGTCTACTGGCAACTTGCAGGGCATGGTTTCAATATCGGTACCACTCGGTAAAATAACTCCTCGAGAATCACACTGCTGGTACTGACATGTGCTGTTCTGGACAAAAATCGCGATTCGGAAGTGCTCATTGTACACCATATCCGGAGGAATGTGTTGAAAATCAAACGAAAGTTTTGCCTTGGCAAGTCCGGTCACTGCAAACCAAGCTTTGTCTTCACTTCGGAACCCTTCTTCGGCGTTGTTGGAAACTAAACACGACACTGTTTCACTCTCAATGTCATACGATGCCATGATCGCATCGGATACAAACGTAAACGTAGCGTTTGTAGTTGAAAAATAGACGCCACGATTCGATACACTAACCACAATGTCTTCTGTGAACGAGTCATCACTTGCATCTCCACCAAAAGGAGGAAGACGGCACACAACGCGGGTGCTGTTAACGTAAAATGCTGGCGTCGTAAGCGAGAAACTGGCCGATCCTGTGCTGAAACTACACACAAGTCGTCCAGTGTCCTGGAAATTCCTTCCTATCACAGTTAATAGAACGCCTCCAGCTATAGGACCCTGTGGAGGACATACTCGAATGACATCAACTGAGCCATTCTGCCAAAACGGAACTGAAGCAGACTCATTCACAGGGTAAACGACATTCACCACTTCAACCTCTCCGGTTCTTCCAGCTTCCGATGTTGAATCAAAACTGATATTAGATCCTTGAAAAATATACGAAAACGTTGGATAGTATCGCTTCCCCGCGTCTTTGTCACATATCGGAACAGCTTGGATTGCACAATCAACAAGTTCATTTTGGCCTAATGCAGTCCACGTATCAGTCGGGCATGCCGTATAGAGACTGGTGCTGTTGGCAGTCCCGTCAGCACAGAACCTCCCAGCTGAGCATTTCGTTTTGTTCTTCTCCTGTTCAATAGTTCCTCGCACACAGACATAGCCTTTCCCACAAATGTTGGAGTACTGAGCGTCCATGGTTGTTCCGGTGTCACAGTAGTAGCCAGCTGGGCACACATGATAAAACTGCGAGCGCCGATTCGTTCCTTCGCCACATACGTACCCAGCAGCGCAAGGTAAACTGTTCGCCATCGTTGTCATCACTGTGCTACTGCATACACGTCCTGCGGGGCAAATCTCGCACTGAGAAATATCGGTTAGTCCTGTATGAGACGACCATGTGCCCTCGGGGCACCCTCGACACGTGATACTGTCGGCAAGCGAACGGTAATAGCCAGTCGAACACACTGATGGGATGTATGTGCCGTACCCTGGGCAGGTGTGCCCAGCCGGGCACACTTCACATTCCACTGTCCCCATTAGTGGTGTGTACGTGCCAGGCAGGCAAAGTGATGTTGCAACAGATCCTTTTGATGACGCAAAGCTGCCGATAGCGGCTTGAGTCGGATAACTTGATCCAGGAGGACAGTAGTGGCCAGAAATGCATGCGCCAGTGCCAGATGATGTCATGGTTGCCTCCTTACAGTATGTTCCTTCCACGCACTCTTGAGGCGCAACGGCACCGCTTGGTTGGACTGGCGTCCATTCGACTGTTGTGTTTTGTGCGACTCCTCCGAGACAGTACGTTCCCTTTGGGCACGGACGAGGGCGGAATGAATTGATCGATGACGGATCCAGTGTTCGGGTACCAGGCGCGCAGATGTAACCAGGTGGGCACAGCAGCGCCGGGGCTGACAGTCCTGTGGAGATACAGACGAACCCGGCCGGGCAAATCACTGGGGCGAGCATCTTCGATTGTGGACAAATATGCCCAGTTGTGCACAAAGTGCAATTGGACTGACGCACATTGGGATTATACGTCCCAGGATAACAATCACGGGGCTCGATATTGCCGACACCAGGACAGTACTGACCTGCTGGACAGACGACCGCATCCGTGTCAGTGGGGCAATAATGGCCCGTGGGGCACGGACCCTGGCCCTCTGGAGTAATCGAACCGCGCGGGCAAAAAAAACCCTTGAAGCACTTTTGAGGAGTACTGAAGTTCTGTGGTTGCATTTGCTGAAGAGCGACTCCACGCCGACAGAATGTGCCAACAGGACACGAGTACGGCCGTTCTGCTAGCAGATCCGTGCTGTTTTCCACACACAGACGAAGCGAGCAGCTTGTTTCGTTCGGAGGATGCTCGATACGCCGGCTTCCGATCGCAGGCGCTACTCGAAGAATCATGGCCCAAGCACGTCCTCTGTCTAGGAAGGTCGCAATCTGGGTCTCATTGTCGATTTTGTACTCGGAGTTATTGAAGAAGTCGGTTTTGTCGCTTGTCTTGGTTCCCTTACGACAATAGTGACCAGATATGCAGCTCTTTACAGGTGTTTGCAGTCCATGCGTGTCGCAAATCATTCCTGCTGGGCAAAGGATGGGCTTGGACATGCCGAAATCCGGGCAAAAGTACCCAATCGGGCATACCAAACAGCTCGTTTGAGACTGCCGTGGCTGGAATGTTCCAGGAGAGCACATGGTAAAGTTCCCCGTACTGCGATCGTCAGTGAATGTGCCATTGGGACTGGGCCGTACGTTGAAATTCGAGCAGTACTGAGATTTTGGACACACGTCTAAGTACGTGTACTCGAGTCCGCTTTTTGTGTAGTCTGCGCCGTTGGCGCTCACTTCCATAGACACGCGTCCGTTGGTGTGTTTCAGATTAGTGATTTGGCGCGGAGCAACACACGTCATGAATGATTCAGAAATGAAGGTCGCGCCAACTTCAACGTCACCAAATTTGCAACCGAGCAGAGTGTGGTTCACGAAATCTCTTCCTTGTATGAAGATAGGCGTGCCTCCTTCCATCAGCCCCCGCGTTGGAAAGATCTTGGAAATTGAAATGTCCTTTACGTACAAGTACGTAACTGAGCTATTCGATTGATCCAGTCCATTGTTCGAGACACGGACGACTACGACTCCTGGACTCTGAGATGGGCTTGAGCAAGATACCCTACTTGCGCTGTGCCACATTGCCGGGGTCATCATGGCTCCAAATACACACAACAGGCTGTCCGTGTTGAGGAATCCGGAGCCATGTACAGTCACGACCGTGTTCGCGTCCAGCGAAGGGCCCAGATTCGGCGAAATCCCATGGATCTGAATATTATCCACGTACTTGAAGAATATCTGCGTTGCTGTAAAGTCTCTACCGTTCGTACTAAGTTCGACATGGTATCTGCCAGAGCTTTGAACGGGCGGAGAGAGGCACCGAACCAGTGTTGCACTGAGCAATTCGCCATCAACTTGAACGCCTCCAAAGCGACAAAATACTTGGCCGCGACTGTTAATGTCCAGATTGAAGCCTTTCACCAGCACTGCTGTCCCGCCTTGCACGGGTCCTGACTGGGGCGTGATTGAAACGATATCGGATGAGATCGTGTACGTGAAGAACACTGGATTTGCCGTGAACGTTTCGTTGTTGTTCATCAGGTATACAGGGACGACGCTGGTTTGATCTCGCTGCGGAGGCGTGATGCATACGACTTCGCTTGACGAAACGTGCTTCACTACCTGAGCTCGCTCACTTACTCCAAATCGACACATCACTGTTGGTCCCTGGTGGAAATGAGCTCCATGCAAAGTCACAGCGGTTCCTCCGCTTGCTGGGCCATGGCTCGGGTATATCGAGTCCAGATACGAGTCCGTGTATACGTGGATACTCATTTCTGCGTTTGAGTACGCAGATCCATCGTTCGATACTTGAAATGCGTAGACACCCGGAACGGTTCGTGGAGACGTACACAATAGATGCGTGGGTGATTGATAGCTTGCACTAACTGCAACGGCACCAAATCGACAGGATAGCTCCATTGAGTTTGAGAAATTGAACCCATGGACGGACACTGAAGTCCCTCCACGCGTTGTCGCCTTATCAGGATAGATAGCTACAATCTCAGGCACTACCAATTCGTCCATCTCTAACAGATTGCGTGTATGTCTGACATTTGCAACGCGTGAATACTCAAACCTTAGATGGCCAAATTTTGTTAAAGCGACTTCAAACGCCATCAAATCCAGTGAGACCGGACCTTCAACGGACTGACGGGGTGATGTGCACTCAATTAGTTGGTCCGAATGCATAAATGCCGGTACCAAGACGCTTCCAATGCGACAGTGAGATACAGTACCCAACCTCAAACCAACAATGGAGATCTGCTGCCCTCCATCTAGATGACCAGTCGACGGGTCGACCGACGAGACTAGAGGAGGCGATAAAAGCTCGACGACTGCCGAGCTACGTGATTTAATCACACCATCGTTTGATATGAAGATATTTTTGATGCCAGGAGAAACTAGTGGAACTGGGCAATAAACCTGGCTGGATGAGACAAACACAGCTGGTACAAATGCATTGTCGTACACGCAGCTCAGATTACCCGTACCGAGTGCGTTGGCTACGCTCAACTCGATAAAGGCGTCTTCGATCACAACATGCCGCGAAGGATAAGCTGCGATCACTTCCTCGGCATCCACGTAAGTGAAGTAAACAGGCTCAGCCGACACATCCACACCATTGTTACTAACAGAAATACGAAATTGCGATGCGATTTGCTGTGGTGGAGAGACGCATTCCATCAATGTAGGAGACTTCACAAGCGACTCTGGGGATCTGTCGTTTCCAAAATAACATTTCGAGATGTTGAGAATGAAATTGGAGCCATGAATAACCAATCGAGTACCACCAAGTTGAGTTCCGGATAATGGGAATGCGCTTTGTACAACAACATTAGCACTGAAGGCCATAGCTACAGGAATTCCTTCATTCATGCACTGCTGTCCATTGACGCTGACGCGGACTCCAGCAGAAGCAGATCCGTAAAATGGAGTTTTACAAGTCAGCAACGTCGAATTTACGAAGGATGCTCTCGTTGTAAGGTTTCCAAAACAACATGAGAGTTGTGGTGTCAGCTTAAAGTTGGACCCATGAAGTGACACCAGCGTTCCACCACGATAGCTTGCCGACGAAGGGTGTACGCTATGAACTTGCACGGAAGCATGGACTTCGAATTCTAGCGAATCGTTAACTAAGTCAATGCCATTATCTCTGATGCGCACTTGCCAGAGACCAATACGACCCATCTGCGGTGTAATGCAATTTAGTCGAGTTTGCGTAGCAGTGGTTACTTTAGTACATGGCACCTTCTCGGCTCCTTGGCGAGTAAAACAGCATTCCAGATCAGATGAATGAGGAAAGTTGTCCCCGATGATAGTCAACCTAGTACCACCCACATTTGGTCCGAGCCAAGGCTTCAGTGCGTACAGAATACCTCGCGCCCCATAGTAAAATGGCAAACTTCTCGCGATTGATCCATAAACTCCATCGAGTGAGATTGATAAATCCAACTTTGTAATATTGTCAGCTGTAGGAGCCACGCACTCGGCCAGTAAAGGAGATATATATCGCGCCTCTACAATAGATACATCGATGACGCCATATTTAAAGTGGCATAACATTGCCAGCTCGTCAGTGAAATGCGATCCATGAATCTGAATATTTGTTCCACCAGCAAGAGGGCCCGAATTTGGTGCCAGAGAGTACGCGATTGGAAATGACATAAACTCAAACATCATAGAGGAAGTTGATAAGTCTTGACCATTCAGCGAAATCACAACGTTGACAGACCCATTCTGGTGTCTTGGTGCCACACATGAAATCATGGACTCGTTGATAAAACTAGCGCGCGACTCAATGTCACCAAATCGGCATTTTAATGATGTTGAGTATCTGAAATTGCGGCCTCGCATCAGCACTTGAGTCCCACCATTCACATCACCAAAGGTCGGGTACATGTCCTCAATCGAAACGTCAGGTAGATA
>JAADVF010000270.1:0-34403 GCA_023334555.1 Elongisporangium undulatum
AACGCACTCTCTGAAATGGCATCCGGAAGAACTTCCATGAACACAGCATCTTGGTTCAGCTGTTGACAGCCGCAGATCGCAAAGCGTGTAGGCGCTGGCTCCTGCTTTGAGTTTTTGCCCTTCTTCTTGATATCTTTGCCCAGGATTCGACTGTAAAAGATGCTTCCATCGCTAAAGCAATGCACCTGCAGCTTCTCCATGTCGGGCCACAAAGCGGTCGTTTGCAAACTCGATGCTTGGCTTGAATCTGCATTTGCATGGGACGGCATCAGAGCCACATTCACCTCTCCTTGCACCAAGATCTTCTTGCCGCATAAATCGACTTGGCCAGCTCCGTCAAAGCGCGTTTGGAGTGCGATCAGCTCGCGTTCTTCACGCGCCTCGGTCTGCACTTGCTCGATATACTCTCGCGTTTCAAGCGCACAGCGGTTCAATCGGCTTGCATGCTCTTGCGACACATCGTCTTGCTCAATCACGCCCACGAGCGCATCAGCAAACGCCACCATCTCATGGAATCGGTGCAATGGTCGCTCCGCAATCGCTTTGAGTGGTAGCTGGAGATGCTTCTGTAACTCTTGCACGATGATCGATGTCTGATCTCCAGAAGCAGCCTTGTTGCTGCCTGCATCATTTAACACGCTTTGCAGCTCATCGTTCTGGCAAAAGAGACGTCCGTAGACCACGCGCACGACCACGAGCAGATCCAACACGATCTCGACCAGCCGAGTGATGCGCGCGCGTCGGTCCACAACGCTGCGTGCCTCCTGTGGCGCGTGCAGCATTGCCTGCTGCAGCCTTTCTCCGAACGTGCCATGCAGATAGAGCAGTTCCGCACTCGCAGTGACAAAGCTCTGCACGAACTCGTCGTGCTTGAGGCAACGGCCGCCGCAACGATCAGCTTCACCATTCGGTTCTTGCGCAGCGCAGGACTGGAACCGCAGTCTGCGAGCAAACTGTTGCTCTATGGCCGTCAGATAGACCGCGTACGAGCGCTCGCCGTCCACGAACTCGCGCAGGAGCAGCTCGGCGTCGTGGTCTTCGCGCGGCTCCATCGGCCGCAACCTTCGATTGGATTGGTTTGAAGGCGCGCGCTTTGGACGGGTACCTTCGGACGACATTCCTTGCTCTTCTGCGCCAAAATGAAACGGGAGCTGCAGGTCGGACCGACGAGACTCGACTAAGTACGAGTTGAAGTGTGATGCCGAGCGAAGTGCCGATGGCGTTCATGCGTTGCTGTCGGTGTGTGCGTGTCCAATGAAGCGCCGCAGAAACAATCTACAGCACGCACACTAAACCACTCCTTTACAAGTGAGCTGCTATTCCGGAAGCACTTGAGGCAAGGCAGTGGCGCGACCTCTTCGATCAACCGCGTCTGGCAGCTCATTGCTAATCGAACGCGAGCGAATTCAAAGCTATATGCACACGT
Source organism: Elongisporangium undulatum (assembly GCA_023334555.1). Lineage (NCBI taxonomy): Eukaryota > Oomycota > Peronosporomycetes > Pythiales > Pythiaceae > Elongisporangium > Elongisporangium undulatum. The sequence goes on from JAADVF010000270.1 coordinate 1,427, forward strand.
ATGATCAATATATCTTGTACTCACAGTGCGCATTGCTTCACACGGCCACCCCAGCGTAAATGCTTTTGAGATCCCAGAAGCCAGGCCGAGCATGGACGCTTTCAGTTTCCAGGCAACTGAAGCATGCGGTCGATACGTGCGCGTACGCACGACTCGAGGGCGCTTTGAAATCCTACGTTGCGCTAGATCAAGTGCTCATCGTATCGGGTGGGTGCCTGCATCCCACTTGAGCAGACCGTGCTCTCTCGGTGTAACCAAGAGCTCTCCTATAGCCGGACGTAGGGGACTCGCGTTAAGTACGAAATTACGCCACCACCCCAGAATGCGCACTCGGCGCATTTCCACGCTGCGCCACCACCAAAACGACAAACATCAGCTTTTATTTATAATCTACGACTTGAATGTTGTATCACAAATACATATTTGTGTATTAGCTTCCCCACAAAAATAACGCTCTCGATTTCCGCATGTGACTAAACCTATGCCTGAGATGGTGGGTGGAGAGCACCCCGGTAAGTAATCTATCTGCCGTTCCTCCCCCCTCGTTTTCTTTCCCACCTCCAGGCACTCCCCCCCTCACGTGGGGGATAAATTACGCATAGCTTCGCCCCGCCGAGGGGCGAGACCACCGGTGGCGTTAATTTCGACAAAGAAGCGAAAGCCCGCAAATCCCTCTCCTGTCGAGATGCTGACCCCCATGAGTCTCAAGGCGCCGGCCCGCGCGCTCTTCTCGCGCGCGCAGTCGTCCGTGGCTGCCAGTGTGCAGAACTACCCGGCCTACGTGCTGAACGCGCCGGCCACGGAGGTCACGACGCTGCCCAGCGGTCTGCGCGTGGCCTCGGAGGGCTCGCACGGCGAGACCGCCACCGTCGGCGTCTGGATCGGCGCGGGCTCCCGCTACGAGACGGCGCAGAACAACGGCGCCGCCCACTTCCTGGAGCACATGGCCTTCAAGGGCACCAGCAAGCGCACGCAGCACCAGCTCGAAGTCGAGATCGAGAACATGGGCGGCCACCTCAACGCTTACACGAGCCGCGAGCAGACGGTCTACTACGCCAAGGTGTTCAAGAAGGACGTGCCCCAGGCCATGGACATCCTGAGCGACATCCTGCAGAACTCCAAGCTCGATGACGCCGCCATTGAGCGCGAACGCGACGTGATCCTCCGTGAGATGGAAGAGGTCAACAAGCAGCAGGAGGAGGTCATCTTCGACCGCCTGCACGAGACCGCCTTCCAGGGCAACGGCCTTGGCCGCACCATTCTCGGCCCCATCGAGAACGTACGTTTGTCCATTGCGGTTCATCCCACCTGCTGCTTGTGCTGACGATCCCTCTTGTCTATATGTCGTGCAGATCCGCAACCTGAAGAAGGGCGACCTTGAGGACTACATTGCCACCCACTACACGGCCCCGCGCATGGTCATTGCCGGTGCCGGCGCTGTGGACCACTCGCAGCTCGTGGAGCTGGCCCAGCACTCGTTCGGCAACCTGCCCACGACCCCCGCTGTGGCCCCCACGCTCGAGCCCGTGCGCTTCGTGGGTTCGGACATCCGCATCAAGGATGACAGCATGCCGCTGGCCCACACGGCCATCGCCTTCGAGGGCTTCAGCTGGACCAGCGAGCACTCGTTCCCCCTGCTCATCATGCAGACGCTGCTGGGCTCGTGGGATCGCACCTCGGGCGCCGGCAACAACATGTCGTCCAAGCTGGGCCAGGTGATCGCCGAGAAGGAGCTCGCGCACTCGTTCATGGCCTTCAACACGTGCTACCAGGACACTGGTCTCTTCGGTGTCTACGCCGTCGGCGACCAGTACAAGCTGAACGACCTGACCTGGTACACCATGGAAGCCCTTGTGCGTCTGGTGCACAAGACCACGGACGAAGAAGTCGAGCGCGCCAAGACCCAGCTCAAGGCCAACATGCTCATGCAGCTGGACGGCTCGTCGCCCATCTGCGAGGACATTGGTCGCCAGATGCTGACCTACGGCCGCCGACTGACCCCGGCCGAGATCTTCGCCCGCATTGACGCCGTCGACGCCGCCGCTGTCCGCGCCACGGCCGACGAAGTCATTAACGATAAGGAACACGCGCTCGCCGCCACGGGCCCCATCCACGAACTGCCCGACTACAACTTTATCCGTCGCCGTTCGTACTGGCTCCGATACTAGACGCCTCCGACCACCCTCCGACGGCCGCGTCCACGCCAGGAAGAAGGCCAGGATTAGACCAAGCGACCTGCGTGGGCGTGAGCAAGAACGAGCGTGCGGCGACGGCGGATCCAGCAGCTTTTCTGTGATGTGTGAGCGAGAGCGCGAGCAGATTTGCGGGCGGCTGGAGCGAAAAACGACGAGATACAGGAACAGGATGTGACCCAACCACCAAAAACAATATACAAACATGTGATCCAAAACTCTGTTGCGTGGCTCATGGTGCTATGCTGTAAGCTGAGCGTGTCGCGCGGTCTCCCAGAAGGTCTGCTGAGTGCGGTGGTTGAAGAAGTACCAGGTCTGGAAGTCCGCATCAAAGATCTTCTCGAGATGCCCACGCGCGAGGTCCATGAGGAACAGCCTAGTCGCTCTCGATCGATACAGCTTCTGGATCCTACTAGCTGCTGCTGCTTGCTCCTCGTCTATTTTTGCAGCAGTGCTGGTGGTATCAGATGGAAGCAGATCGTCCTGCCGCAGCAATTTGGGCTTGTCCCACTGACTCGTGTTGGTCTTCTTGCAATAGTAAAAGTACGAGTCGGACTCTGCATCGTAGATCTTCTCGTACAGACCGCTGAGCAGAGTTCGCAACGCCACGCGAGCAGTCCGTCTTCGATACAGAGCTTGGATGCGAGTGGCTGCGGCGTCGAGTGAGAGCCGAGCGCGACGATAGGAACCGTTTCGCTGAGCTGTGAGCAGCAGCTTGGGTTGTTGCCATTGACTCTGCTGGGTCTTGGTGTTGAAGTAGAAGTACTGCTGGCTTTCTGGGTCTAACACGCGTTTGTAGACCCGACGGACGAGCTCGAGCAAACGCTGCCGAGCCATGAAGACGCGAAACACTTTCTGGATGCGAGCAGCCGCCTTGTCTCTCGCTTCAATGGCTTCAGCTGCATGCTGCTTGGACTTCTGTTTGCCGGTCTTTCGGCGTTTCATTTCCACTGAAGCTGGAACTACGTCATCTACAGCAGCGGGAATGTTGTCATAGCCTGTGACTTGCTTGTCTGGGACCCTCACGGAATCACTCGATTCGTCAGTCGACAACTCTTTGATCCGTTGGCGTACAGCCGCGAGCTTCTCTTTGTTCTGTGCGATGGCTTTTTCCAGCGCCATGAGTTTCTGCTTCACATGCTCGTAGGATCGTTTGCTCTGGAGGTACGCCGCCTGGTTGAGCTCGCTCTTCTGGACGGACACAGATCTTGGCTTCTTGTCAGCTGGACGAGTCACAGAGGAGACGGACTCTTCCATGTTGACGTGTTGCTCAAGCGCAATGCGACAGCGCTCATCAGAGTCAAGCTCGGCTGTGAGAATGATCTCTTGGGCTTCAAACATCGCGATCGCATCCTCAAGGCAGGCCCCCCACAGATGAGTTTGCGTTGAGCTTGTTTCTCGCCTGGGCGATTGCTCGTGCTGCTTCATCGCGTCTGGAGCCACAAAGTCAAAGTGTCCGTGTTTGCTTCCCACTATTACTTCTTTCTGTCGATTTGCTGGAGCGATCGGAGGAAGAAGCGTGATGCACCCGCTTGCGGAATTGGATCGTTTCAAGTGAATTCGCAGTGGTGAGCTGCCTGCCGTCAGATCCTCATGCGAGTTCGGCCGGTCTTGTTCATGATAAGTCTGCCGCCGCCGTCGAACGCGCTTTCGGTACGGCGGCGTTTCCAGCCTCGGAAGAATTACTGCCTCGGGCTGGCTCCAGATCCACACGCACTCTTCGTCGCCTGCCTTTAGCAGTCGCTCTTCATCATCCGGCCAATGCACAACAGCTCCATCCTCTCCACGTCCCAGTGGTGGACTCTTGAGACCGCAATCCCAGCGCATGGCCCAGCTCCCCAAATCGGTCCAAACGCCGTTCAAGATCGCTCTCTATTTGTAGCCATCGGCCGGCCCCACCCACCAACGTGTGGAGCGCAACGGCCTGCTGCTGACTCGAATGGTCTTATCTCCCTACACACTGAACCCATTCCGGATCCCTTGGGCTTCTACTGTACGGACGGATGGAAATACCCACAGGACCCTCAGAGCCAAATAAAGAAACCGACCCCATTGAGCCTTCAGCAGCCTGGCGACAGCATGGACGGCCTGGGCGTGGACGAGTTCGGCCGTGAGCACTTCGTGGTGGAGGCCGCGCCGGGGCGGCTGGGCATCGCGCTGGGCGAGACGGATCAGGGCTTCGTGGTCGTGCGCGGGCTCGACGAGCTCAAGCCACAGGATCTCGAGGGCTGGGACGAGGTGGACCGCAAGCGCATGCAGATCGTGCGGCAGACTGTCAAGCCGGACGACCGGCTCGTGGCCATTGATGGCGACGACGTCGTGCACTGCTGCATGCGCGAGATCATCGTGCGGCTAAACAATCTGGCCGCCAAGAAGCGGCTGCTCACGTTCGCAAGATACCACGGCACCCATTGCGACACCAAGCGGCTGGACGTCGAAAAGCTCGTGCACGTGCGCGCACCCAGCGGACCGCTCGGCGTGCTTATCAACCACACGCTTACGTACGGCGCGTTCATCGACGGGTTCCAGCAGCTGCCCGACGGCTCGAGTAGTCGACTGGAGCGCGATCCAAAGATCCATCGCGGGTGCCAGATCATTCGCGTGAACGACATCGACGTGTCGTATCTAACCCGCGAGGCCGTGATCTCGCTGCTCGCGGGACTCAAAGACCAAGACAAGGAGATCATCCTCTACCGAGCCACGCCCGGCTCTTGCGAGAGCATTGTCAAGGTCGAATATGCAACCGCGGACGTGCCGCTCGGTCTGGACATGGACGACCACGAGAAAGCCAAGTGCGTGGTCACGTCGGCCATGCTCTCGGGCTCGGCAGCCGCGGCTGGCACGGCCGAGATCCTGCCTGGCGATGTCCTCATGGGCGTCAACACGGTGGATGTGACGTACATGAGCCGCCAGGAAGCGCTCAAGGTGCTGCGCAATGCCGATTTCCCGCGCACGCTCTTTTTCTACCGACCACGCACCGAGACATTGCCAGAATGCCACCGCATTCGCATCGAGTCCGGGCCTTTTGGGCTTAACCTCGACAGCCGGTATCCAGACCATGCCGTGATCTCGGGCTTCACCTCCAGCGCCGACGCCGAGCGGCCAGAGTTCCAGCATTGCGCTCGCTTTCTGCCGGGCAGCGTAATCCTGTCCATTAACAAGCTCGACGTCTCGCAGCAATCGCTCAAGGAGATCACGAGTTTGCTGCAGAAGCTCAAGGACGGCGCCAAGAACATCATCGTGGGCAACACGCCGCTGGTCCAAAACCTGGCACGCAAGCGCTGTTTCGAGACCGTCCAGGTGCCAGCAGGTGCGCTGGGCGTTCACTTCAGCAGTGTGCATGCCGATCGCGCATGCATTGACAGCTTTTACGCCGTCGATAGCCAGGCCGGGGCCATCGAGCAGAGTGGACGCATTCCAATTGGATCCACACTACGCAGCATCAACAACATGAATGTCTCCTGTCTGACGCTGGCACAGATAACGGACATGCTGAGAAAGCTGAGCGACCGGCCCAAGGAGTTGTGCTTCTATCTGCGCAATCACGCGCAGGACGTCAACACGCACGTTGTCCACGCCAGCATGCCGCCTGGGCCGCTCGGAGCTGATCTCAAGTGCAGTCTGTCCAACAAAGTGATTGTGGACCGCTTGAACCACGATCCAGCGCAGGGATCGACGCAGCTCTATGACTTTGGAGGCGTCATCGAAGGCTCAGAGCTCCTGGCGATCGACGGGTTTGACGTCAGCGCCTTGGATCTCGTGGAGATCTCGCAGCTGCTGCGAACCATGGCTTCGCATGAAAAAGTGATCACGTTCAGCTCGAGCATCAGTGCGCACGCGCGCATGCTCAACCCGGAGGAGAACCCGTCGCTGTGTGCGGTGACGGTCACGCAGCGCTCGCTCGGCATCGAGTTTGACAGCCAGACCACGCAGATGGCTGTGATCTCTGGCTTTGCACGCAGCCAAGACCCAGCGACAGCCGGACTGTTTCGCAATGTGCCTGTGGGCAGTCGACTGATCGCGATGGACCAGATCGATCTGCGCTCCATGCCACTCCAGGAGATCGTCAAAGTGCTGGGCGAGTTCTCGGGTGTGACCAGAACGCTGGTGTTTGACACTGCACACGGCAGTAAGAAGCGATCGTTGTCATCTACCGAATCATCGATGTCTCCACCATCGAGTGCATCAGCTGCTGTTGCCCCTGTACCCACCACTGAAGGTTCCATGGCTTCTCCGCCAAAGCCTCCGACCGGACTTCGATTCTCGCTGCCGGTTTCGAACTCCGCGCCTTCGCTTGACACGTCAAAGTCGGATGCTGCACTTTCGGCCTCTCCAACTCGAGTTCGTAGCCAACTCGCCCCCCTCAGTTCTCGTTCTGGCGGTGTCTCCATGCTCATCTTGTTTGTCCTCGTAGGCTCCGTCGCTGCCAGGAACGTCGTCTGCTCCGCTGTCCTTGAGTCCGCTGCAGATCACACCGCTGGAAGCCAAACCATCGCTGTCGAATGACAAGATGCCATCGCAATCTCCCAACTCATCCAGAACCGAGTTCTTCGTCTCCATGGTACGGAGTGTCAACTCAGTCTAGATGCTGCCTCATCGAACTCACGCTGCTCTCCTCTTTGACTGAGCAGACGTCCTGGACTGGCGGTCGCACGCTCTATCGCCTGGTGATCGACAACCCGAGCCGCTCGCTGCATATCGTCCCCACTAAGGCGCAGTCTCCGCGTCCGGGCAAGTCGAGCTCCTTCATTCTCGCCTTTGCGGAGATCACGGCGCTGGAGTTCGGCCGCGCTAACGGCGGCGCGGCCGCATCGTCCTCTCGCAGCAGCCTGTTCCGGTCGTCCAGCGTGAACTCGGACGGCCTGGAGCGGCCGACTGTATCGATCGTCACGTCCACCTCCAAGAAGAATGTGGAGTTCGACATGCGCTCGCTTGACGAGCGCGCCGAGTTCTCGGCGGCCATAGGGTCGGTTGCGCCTGGCATTCTGCGCGCGTCACTTGACCGACCATCATTCCCAAGTGACGCCTAATGCCTCGGTTTAGGAACATTTGGACCCAAACAGAGAAATACGAAGCAGTGTATCTATTCCTTTACATGGAGCTGTGATACAAAGCCTAAATGTTCGTAAACCGAGGGAACCTGTCCAAACGGATTTGACGTTGCATTTTGCCGCGCCGCCAGAGACTGAGAGTGGGCGGCCGGCTGACTGATGGAGCTGTTGGGCGGCGGCATCTTCGTGGATCCGCATGGAGACTCGGGCCAGGACACACCCGTGGGCTTCCAGGACTCGCCCAGACACAGTTGGGTCGCAGCCGCTGCGGCCACTGGCGGCCAGAAGCGCAACGCCAACAGCGAACACGATAGTGCGGCCACGCAACTGCAAGGGACGCTAGCAGTGGATGACCAGGCCACGCAGCCTGTGGGGAGCGAGACAGCTGCGGCGCCGCCCGTGTTTGTGTACGCTGGCGTGACAAGCGATCTCGATGACGGCCACCAGGAGGAAGAGGATGAGGAGGAGACCCAGATCCGCATGGCGTCCTTGTCCGAGGACCAAGAAGGTAACCAGCCTCCGACTGGAAATGGAGATCAACCCACATAAAGTGACTTGGTAATCGATTGTAGTGATGCGCATGGCGGCCAGAAGGATCGAGGAAGAGCGAGTGCCGATGCCGCAGCAGTTGAATCGGATTGAGGAGCGAGTCAATGACGATTATGCCGGCGACTCGGATCTGTCCGACGACATGCTGGAGCAGGACGGATCGATCGTGGGCATTTCCTCACTGGCCGCCAGTTTCCAGAAGCACGACGAAGCCAAGGATCATGCTGCGGTGAAGAAACGCAGCGCACCTGTGTATAAGCCACGTGTAGAGCTCCGTGTTCCTCAAACGGCATTGACAGCGGTCGACTCCAGCAGCAGCAGCAGTGGCGGCGAGACTGAAGTCGATGAGCCGGACGCTGAGATTCCATCTACAGGAAGAAGATCTCGAAGCAATAGCTCGACAATCCAACCAACCAAAGCCCATTCAGCCAAGGATCTGTTCGCTATTGAAGCTCCGGATACCACGGCCTATCTTCGACGCACCAAATCGACTCCTGCGGTGTACGGCGTGAAGAAAGACATCACACAACTCGAAGCTGATCTGATGGGTTCCAGCGCCAAACGGATCTGCGTTGATCGATCGTCGCCACCAAGAAGTACGGGACTGAGACTCCCTCACGAGTTGAGATGCGAGTCGCAGCGCGCCGCTCGAGGCGATGAAGTCAATTCTCCAGCACCCGCGACAAGAACGTCAAGAAGTCGACGATCGACACCAAGCTGTTCTCGTAGCCGCTCAGCTTCCGTGACTTCTACTTCGACAGCTGATATGGAGGATACGTTATCGTTTGCGGTCATCTCGAAAGACAGCCCTGCTTCCAATGGTCATTCGTCAGCAAAGCCAACGCCACGGAAAGCCAAGATCTCTCCAGGTGGTCGCAAGCGGAAGCTCACGCTGCCGGACGACGCTGCAAGCGAGACTGAGAACGTCGCAACGGATTCCCAATCGACCGCAGAAGCGAACTCAGAGACTGACATTCGGATAATTCTTACGGGCATAGAGTTGACCTCCGCGATGCGCAAGAAGATTCGATCCATTGGGTCTGCGCTCTACGAAGACGACGTGACCAAAGCCACTCATGTGATCGCCCCCAAGGGCACGCTGAAGCGTACAGTCAAGATGCTGTGCGGAATCTCATGCTGCGCGCATATCCTAGACGAACGCTGGCTGGATGAGTCTGCTCGTGCAGGCCAGGCTCTGGAAGAGCAAGCTTACTGTTTACACGATGCGACGGCCGAGTCCAAGTGGACGTTTGACCTGAAGAAGACTATGTACTCGTCCACAAGCGAGCAGCGCCGGCAGTTGTTCAGCGGCCACACAGTCTTTATCACAAACCACAAGTCGATCCTTCCGCCTGTGAAGGATCTGGTGAATATCGTGGAGTGTGCTGGTGGTCAAGCCAAGACCAAAGGCCAAGCAGATGCCTGCGATCTGGTCATCACGAGCGAAGCTGCGCTGGGTTTGGTGTCCGTCCAAAAGGCGTTGACGCATGCAGATCCAGCCAAGATATTCACGTCTGAGTTGGTCCTGAGCAGTATTCTCCAGCAACACATTGATCTGAACGCCAACCGCATTGAACAGAAAACTCCGCCGTCCAGCGGCAAGAAGAAACAGCAGCAGCGAGGCAGATAGCGTACCATAAATAACACCAATGTAATCCCGTAAATAACGTTTGACGGTGGCGGAATTCTCATGGACCATCACTCCGGCAGGTCAAAAGGATCCAAAGAGCTCAATAAGGAAGAGAGAGCGAAGAAGAAGGAAGCCGCGATGACGGAGAAGAGCCAACTGCGCGTGCGATGGCTCGTGCTGCTGCTCTCGTGCTTGCTCATGATCGGCAACTACTACTGCTTCGATAACCCGTCAGCGCTCAAGAGCCAGCTGCAGCAGCGCTTCAACAAGTACCCCAAGGATCGCTACGAGTTCCTCTTTGTACGTTGGCTGCTGCCTCTGCTGCTGCAGAGGGTAAGGAAAGAGGATAGCGCACTCACCCCGTGTGCCTGAATGCTGCGACAGAATATGCTGTACACGCTGTACTCGATCCCGAATATCCTGCTGCCGTTCTTTGGCGGCGTGTTCGTGGACCGCTTTGGCGCGCGCGTCATGCTGCTGGCGTTCTCGGGCACGATCTTGCTGGGGCAGATCATCTTCGCCATTGGCTGCACGATCTCCAGCTTTGACCTGATGCTTGTACGCCCCCTCCCTGTCTGCTACGTGATCGCTACGCGGATTTGCTTGAACTGACGTTCATGAGTTGATGCTGCAGGCGGGTCGAATGGTCTTTGGCTTTGGCGGCGAGAGCTTGGGCGTCGCGCAAGGCACTTTGGTCGCGTCTTGGTTCAAGAACAGCGAGCTGGGTGAGTTGATAATTGCATCACTGCATTGTGAGCCACACATTTTCACTTGAGACGCTCGCCTTTTGACTGTTGTTAGCTCTCGCGCTCGGTATCAACCTCAGCGTGGCGCGTCTCGGCAGTGTGATCAACAACGAAGTGAGCCCATGGATCGCACAAGAATCGAATGTATCGGCCGCGCTCTGGTTCGGAGCCCTCATGTGCGTCTTCTCCACGATCTCAGTGCTACTGATCATCCCAATCGACAAGCGCAGCGAACGATCGAGCCATTCACACAAGACCAGCCAGCTGCCACCAGAATCCATCAGCTTCAGCGATGTCAAGCAATTCCGTCCGGCCTTCTGGCTGCTGTCCCTCAGCTGCCTCGTGGTCTACGGCTGCGTGATTCCGTTCAACAACGTGGCCAGCAGCCTCTTGATGGAGCGCGATTTCTTCAAACTGCCGCCGCCGGCCTGCGTCCGATGCGGCGAAGGAGCTTATGAGTGGGAATTCGAGTGCGACAAGATCGCCATCGAATGCCCGAGTGTTCCGCCTTACGCCTGGCCGCTGCCGTTGCTATCAGCTAATTGCACGATCGACAAGCCAGAAGACCAGTGGAACTGCACCACGACGCCCCCGCTAATTGAGGAGAGCCACATCAACTGCGACAACGAAGCGTGGAAGAACGGACCGCTCACCAAGATCTACTGCGCCAAGAAAGCCGAGGCCGCGCGCAAGGCGGCCACGCCCATGAGCATCCCGTACATCATCTCGGCGATCATCTCTCCGTTTCTGGGCTTTGTGGTCGATCGCATTGGACTGCGCGCGTTCATGGCGCTGGTGGCTCCGATCGCACTCACAGCGGTGCACCTCATGCTCGGCTTGACGAACGTCAGCCTGTACATTCCACTGGTGCTGCAGGGCGTGGCCTACAGTGTGTTCGCCGCGGCGCTCTGGCCGTCCGTCCCATGTGAGTTTGGTGTTAGATGTTGAAGTGTCGACTGACTACTCCTCTGAGTGGGACTCACACATCACCCTTGCGTTGTTGTATGCTGCGGACAGACGTCGTCGAGCCAAAGCACGTGGGCAGTGCATACGGAGCGATCACATCCATTCAAGTAAGGACGACGCTGGCTGGCGATCGAATCGTGCTCCAAACCGAATGCTTCAATGGCTGACGCTGTGGCTGGTTTTATATCCATGTAGAATATCGGTCTGGCGCTCTTCCCATTGGCCGTGGCGGCCGAGTACAACCACGACGAGCGCTACATCCCGGGCGTCGAGATGCTGTTCGTGTCGTTCGGCATTCTCGGCAGTCTCGTGGGCCTGGCGCTCAATGTAGTCGATTACAAGAACGGCTCGGTGTTGAATCGCACGCACCGCCGCCCGGCTACCGCCACAGTTCTGTCGCTGGACCATGACGACATGGCGCTGGACCACGCACATGAAGCCCTTCTCTCCGCCGAGCACTAAACTCCCCAAGGCCTGCAGAGCCCCCATCTCCACAATTACAATGATACACCCGCAGCAGTCGGGCAGTCAGTGAACTGCTTCATTCATTTGGGAGACCCTATCCCTAGTTCCGCTCCTCTGATCTGCGTGCGCATCGGGTCGGTTTTGCCACGGGCTCCACCATACAATTGCCAAGTGTAGCGTAACCACCCAGAGACCCACCCGGTTCTTCACGACAACAACAATCGCATGACAAGCGAGAGCGACCGGACTACACACTCACTCGGCACCACGACCGCACACTGTCAATGGCGTGATGATGCTCACAAGCCAAACACTGTGAATCAGAGAAAGGGAATTGCTTGAGCATATCAGGAGCGTAATGCTCTATGGCGATTGCTGCACGCGATGAGGACCTGAAGCAGCAGCGAGCGTCTGGCGCGACGGAATGACTACCAGGGAGTCCAAAGTCAGTTCAGTCCTCAGTCGATTCGCCGTGGGAGGAGCTTTAATAGAGCGCCGCAGTGTGGGCCTATCCAGACCCCACTCACCCTCAGCTTGAGCGCGCCGCATTGCAATCGCGCTTTCATGTTGGGCCCTATCTCTCCCCGTTCCCACCTGTTTCGAGGAAGAGAAGGCCGCAGAAACAAGCCACTACGGCCCACTGCCCGTCCTCGCATACAGTCAGTCCACCCAGCAGGCGCATGCTCCAGCTCCAATACAAGCCCTTGGGCGCCAGCTATCCGCCAGTCTTGACTACCGGGAAGTCTCTCCCAAGGCGTGCGGGGGTCGGGTTAGCTGGGGCGAGCCGGCCCTGCTGGCCGGGCCCCCAGCGCTGGGCAGAGCTGAAAGCGGCAGAAAAAGCGGAAGTGGGCGTGAACGGACGGCTTCCTTCCTCCCTTCCTCCTTCTCTCGTCCCCTCCCTGCCTGCCGACCCGCCGACTGCCGCCCAGTCGACTCATCACTCACTCGACTGCCGCTGCCCGCGTCCGCTTGTCCGTCCGCTCGGTCCGCCTGTCGTTTGATTTCCTGGAACAGGACCCTTCGTCGTCCGCTTCGACGTCAACACACCGTCCGCCTGTGTGGCATATTCATCCGCTAACAGCATGGACGCCTACGAGCAAGTCAAGGTCATTGGCAAGGGCTCCTTCGGCGTCGTGACCCAGATCGTGCGCAAGTCCGATGGCAAGGTCCGTCCGTCGCTCTGTCTGTTGCCTGCGGCGTGTCTCAATGACCAACAACTCATGCGGCGCTGTCTGTGCTCTAGTCGCTTGTGTGGAAGGAGGTGAACTACGGCCAAATGAGCGAGAAGGAGAAGCAGCTGATTGTCAGCGAGGTACAGAGCCCATGCTCATCTGCCGAATGTCGTGGGTTGAGAACGAGTTCTGACTGATGGACGATCGCTATTATGGTAGGTCAACATCCTGCGCGAGCTGCGCCACCCGCATATCGTGCGCTACCTGGACCGCGTGATCGACAAGCAGGCCACCAAGATCTACATCGTGATGGAGTACTGCGAAGGCGGCGATCTGGGCCAGTTCATCAAGCGCAAGAAGCGCGACGGGTGAGTAGCCAGACGAGCAGTCGGAGTGGTGGCTGAACCCACGTGACTCACACTCGCCGCCCTGGTGTCCTGTCAGGTCCTACATCGAAGAAGGATTCATCTGGCACATCTTCACGCACATCTTCCTGGCTCTGAAGGAGTGCCATCGCCACCGAGAGGGCAACACTGTCCGGCCCATTCTGCACCGAGACATCAAGCCTGGCAACATCTTCCTGGACTCCAACGTACGTTCTCCATTGGGCTGCTGATGGTGACCTATTGTGATCCTAGCGCTGACCTCTGCTGAATGTGTGGGCCATCAGAACAACGCCAAGCTGGGGGACTTTGGTCTGGCCAAGGAGCTGAGCAGCGAGTCCCGCTTTGCGCAGACCAACGTGGGCACGCCGTACTACATGAGCCCGGAGATGGTCAACGAGATGACGTACGACGAGCGATCCGACATCTGGGCCCTCGGCTGCCTGCTCTACGAAATGGCGACGCTGGCGTGAGTACCTTTTCAATTGACGACCCCTTGGTGGTACTCGAGTCCAACATGGCTTAATACTGATGTTTGCGCTGAGATAGGCCGCCGTTCGATGCCACGAACCAGCTCGCGCTGGCCAAGAAGATCAACGCGGGCAAGTTCACGCGCATCCCGCAGCAGTACTCGGAGGCGCTGTTCCAGGTCATTCGATGGATGCTCCACAGACAGGTACAAAGCAATGGTTTCGAGCCCCCAGTCAACAGATCAATTGCTGACGAATGGTGTTTTCAACAGCGATCCCGACGACCGCGCATTGAAGATCTGGAGCGCGTGCCACAACTGCAGCAGCGTCTGCGAGCGTACGCTGCTGCTACGGCTCCATCACCAGACCAGCAGCTGCAGTCGAGCTACAGTCAGAAAATGAAGGAGCTCATGGTCATTGAAGAGGATCTACGTCGTCAGGAAGCGGCACTGATTGCGCGCGAGAAGAAGCTCAAAGGTAGGTTGCGATTGCGCATACGTGTATGGTGTAATGGCCAGCCACACTGACGTATCACATGTCATGTAGAGCTGGAGATGGACTACATGCGCCGCGAGAATGAGCTGAAGAAGCGCGAGCAAATGTTAGTTGAGAGCATGTCTTACCCTTCGTATTGAGAATGCACGTTCTAAACTGTTGTACTGGTCTTTAGTTTGGACATGATGGCGCGTAAGGCTCAGTACAAGGCCTCCTCACCCACAGGCTCGAACTCGAGTGCTGACAACAACGCCAGCTACAACACTCCTCTCAGCCCTAGAAGACAGAACAACAACGGCAGTCCTGGTACGCACACGCCCAAAACCAGCAAATCATTCAGGATCTGACCAAAACCTACTGTTGTTCTCCACGTAGAATCTGCTTCCTCTGGAAGTGTGCCCCGACCGCGCCCCGTGTATCATACTAGCAGCAGCGACTCCAACTTGAACATCAAGAACTCGAGCGGAGTCAACGCGTTCAACCAGGCCAAATCCAGCAGCGGATACTATGTCGGCTCGGACAATGGCCCATCTGTCGTTCCCGGCCAGCGCTCTCGTGATATGAACGAGCAAGTCGGTGGCATGGTACGTGCCTGCTGCTATTTGCTTTATCCTTTACATGGATTTCTGGATGCTGACGATTGGTGTCTGCAGCTCAAAGGAATGTGGAAGAAGAACTAGTTCTGGCTCCGGCGTGTGTTTTTTCTCCACTCATCTCCGCTGTGTTGGTGAATGGATACGATAGTTACAATTACTTAATTTTGTTTTCGTAAATTACCAGCCCCCCCCCATCCTACAAACTTCACACATGGTCAACGTCCGAGTCGCCGGACTCGTGCTGCGCTGATCGAAGGCAAAGCGAGTGGTCCGTTGGCCATTTGTGGGTGTTGGAGCGAGTTCCAAGAGGGCGAGCAGTGTGCATTCTGGCCGCTGAGCTAGCGATTGAATTTTGGAGCTGGGTTCACCTGGCAACAAATTCCATTTTGCGAAAATAGAATATTTTCTTATCCCCTTAGCTTCAGAATATTTATCACTCGTCTTCCTTCGAGTCGACGCGAATCTGCAGCAGCGCTTCCACGCGCGTGCGGCAGATCGGGCACGTGCTCGAGCTCTTCCTAAGCGCCTCGGCGCATTCGCTGCAGAGACACATGTGTCGGCAGGGCAGCACCGTCGTGTTGCGCGGCTCGCACATGCAGATAATGCACTCAGCGCCCTCGGGGATTTCGATTTCGTCATTGTGTTTGGCGTCGCTGTCGGCTACTGCGTCGCCGTGATCCGTTTTCGGTGCGGCCGCCGCAACTGTACCGTCGATGCCGTAGATCTCCTGGAGCTCGTAGGTCAGCCCCTTGACCTGGATCTTCTGCTTGAGCACCTTGACCTCCCATTGCCCGCTGGCCTTCTTGGCGAACGTGCAGAACGTGGACTGGGACTGAGGAAACTGTGCATCGGCTGGAGGTTCTCAGGCAGCAACAACAGGTATCAATCAGTCAGCAGACCCATAGCTTCATTGCAGTATCCAACGTACGCTCTCGGACTTCCAGTGCCACGATCAGCGGAAAGTCACTCGATCCATTCTGGTACGCCACGTCATGGGGACTGAACGTGCCAAAGTCGATATAGCCACACGCGGCGGTCGGGTCCGTCGTGTCCTGCTTGGTGGCGGCGGCCTGCTCGAGACTGAATGTCTGCGCGAGCCCTTCGCCAAACTCCTGCGTGATCGCTGGCGCTTCCTTCTGCACGAGCGAGTAGGTCGAACAGCCCGTCTCGCCGTCGATCTCTTCGCGTGCGACCAGGAATACGGTCACGCGACACGGCTTGGTGGCGTCGAACTGGAACACGAGATTGTACCTGCGCTACCAGCAGCATATTCTCAGCCACACGCACGGACAGGAGTGCGTGCGATACTGCATATCGTCGTACCGTTCTGCGTGGCGGTCATCGGCCGTGGACGTGAGCTTGAGGCTGTTCTTGCGCAGGTTCACGTGATTGCGCACTGTGCAGGTCTGCTGCATCTCGGGGATCTCCTTGGGCAGCATGCTCTGGTTGGACATGAACGCCATGTCCGGGCGGCCGCGACTGAGGTACAGCGCCTGCATCTGGGCCTGCGTGTAGTTGGGCTGCGAGCCGCCGGCGCGCGTGGGGCTCACGTTCGTGCCCACGGGCTCTCCGTACAGTGTGCCGCTGGGATTCCGGCGCGAGTCGTGGCTGTGGCTGTGGCCGCGGCTGCGGTGCACGCTGCCCGTGTGGCCCATTCTGGTTCTGGCCTCAAGCGACGTCTGCGCTTCGACTTGCGAACACCCCGAATACAGGAGCACAACCGTAACCTAGGAAGTGTATAGTGGGTATACGTGCTTTGATGTCTATTTATGGGACTAACTTGTTGATGTACCATATTTAAGGAATTTATAATGGAATTTTTTGTGCGATGGCTTCATTCGCGACGCTGTAAGTTAAAAGATCGGGGCTGGATGCTAAAAGCGTTTGATTTGCAGCCCAATGCGGAGTTGCAGGCGGCCGACGAGTTTGCCGCCGAGCGTGAGCGACACGGAGATATCCTGCCTCCGGTTGTTGCAGGTCACGCAGAAAGTACCATGCGCGAGCACTTGGTTCGCGGTTGATACGGCGGGCACGGTTGTGGTCGTAGCGAGTGGAGGGCTTGCGACGCTTTGAGAATTGGATGCGCCTATCATTGTGGCTGACAAAGATTGCGTCCGTGATAGAGCACGCGCACGAGAGGCTGAAGTTGGTGCGCGCAGCAAAACAGCGACATGACGTTGTCCGGTCGGGATCGCCATTGTGTGATATCGCAGTCCCGTGTTGACAAACTGGTTCCAAGCGATGGTGTGGAAATTGGACGATGGTGTTACAGTCGAAGCAAAATCAACCGAGTTGTCACCCCACGTTAACGACTCCGCGACTTCGTGCAACTTTCGTTGCTGGGCAAATACATCTTCACAAGGAATCGGGAACAGGAACCCGAGCTCAACCTTCTCGGACTGGACGAACAGATTTGAGCTGTAGTCGTCTACCCAGTGAATGGATTTGAAATCCATTCGCAAGCGCATTTCACAAGCTCCGGGAACATCTTTCATTCGTCCAGACATCACGGGAGTAGACACTTCAGATCGAATCACAATTGGATTGCTCCCACCCGTAGAGTCAGCCGTCCATACATACTGATCTGGTGGACTGGCGTTCTCGGATAGATTGTCTACAATCACTGAGAAGGTTGCAGTTATTGGCTTGTGATCCGATGTCGTGACTGCTTCGCAGGAGTTGTACGAGGTACACGACACGGACTCCTGTTTAAAGAGTAAAGAATAGTTAGTTGGTGGTTCGTCTCCTAATTATCATCAACGCGCATACACACCCTCACTCCCGGTAACGAAGAGTATAGTACACGATCAGTGTACGAAGGAACGCGATGGCCTCCTTTCTTTGTTAATAGTGAGTAGTTGTCTTCGAATGATTGCGAGTCTTCTGGGCACAACACATGATTTCGGATTCGACGAAATGTCGGATAAAACTTGATCTCCGGCTCTTCAAATCCATGAAAAAGCTGTTTCGCTCTTCTGAGAGCGTCCAGTTCATCGTGTTGCTCAATAAGAGACGATAGTGTCAAACGTGATCGAGAGGCGCGTCTGCTACACTTCTTTGGAGTTGAAAAATCTTGAAAGGCAAATTCTTCTTGTGAAGTCTTTGCATCGTAATTTGGCGATTTTTCGTGTGTCAGTTGATTATCGCTGGGCGTGAATGAACCAACTTGAGTGAAAAGATCCAACATATTTCTGGGCAGCACACCTTGCCGAGACATGCGGTAATTAAAATCACCAAAAATAAAATTGTGATGATGCAGCAATGAGAAGCCAAAACCATAGTCCACTTCATCCAGATGCAATTGCTGAAGAATTTCCATTGCATCTTGATTTCGCCGCCCAATTTTGGACGGCGGTAAATTGCTGTTTGGTCGTTTCGAGGATAATTTATTACCGGTTGAATCAGAGGCCAGGTGGCACGTCACAAATGCGAACGATCTGTTTTCGTAACGGAATGACATACCAACAGCTCCTTTGTTTGAAGCGCGCCCGAACACAAGCAAAGACTTTCCACGGCATAACTCTTGTGCGTGTTTGTTCACTTTCATTCGTCGAGGAATTTCAAATCGTCCCTGCAGTACTGCGTCTTGCAGGACGAATACTGTGAGTGCAATATATCCATGGTAGCCCAAAGCAGTTGCTCGTTTGCCAATTTCACGCGAATAGTGCACATATTTGCGAGAAGATTTGGCCACCAAGTAATGCAGGATTTTTGCTTGAAGATCACTGAGATCCATACACTCTTGGACACCGATAACATAAACTTCGTGTCCGATAGGAATCCACTCATGCTACATCATCACAAGAAAGTCAGCCATCAAGTGTGCGGATACTTGAACACACTAAAACTCAAACTTACCAATTCGTCTTCATTGATGTTTTGTTCGCCCATGTTAAACGTCGAAACGAAGAGTGACAGCTTCTTGCCTTGTTTAGGAGTTGTTGATTCGTTTGAGCAATTGGATCGACTCACTTCATCAGGAAAGGGTGTTCTGTAGTAGTACTGCGACGGTGAACGAGCTTCGTCCATCTGTAGCAGAGTAGATGGTATGGTTCCCATAGTGCTTGACCGGGTCATATTTGTCGAGGATATAACTGTCCGCAATATACTGTCATCTTCATTGTCTCGGATAGCTCGCACTTTTGCCAAATATTCTCCTTGACTGTCCATAGGAGATGATAAACTCTCTGCCGGAATTGGACGACGGGATCCACTTGTTCCACTTACGAATGAGCGTTTGCACAGTCCCCCATATACAATAGCGTTCGAGAATCCGTCGAGATCTAAAATCACTTGGACGAGCACCGCTAGCTCAAAGCTCTGGATATTTACTGCTTCGAGAACTAGTGGTAAAACATAAACGTAAGCTTTCTGACGCTTCAACACACCGCTCAGAATTACTTACTTCGGTAGATCATGATGGGGGCACGATGCACAATGAAAATCATTATATACATCACAAGCTTTCTCCGAATAAGCATCGACGATGTATCAGCTTCCACAGTTTCATCCCTACAAGATATGACAATTGATATGAGTCCTTCACCGGAAAATAATAGGGCAACATTAGAGACTTACATCACCAGGCGTCGAGAAATGCTGATTTGCACGAGAATCAGCAGAATAACATTGAACACCACCACGAGAATGTACAACAGGTAATAGTTCAGAAACACGAGCTGTGAGTCATTAAGCCAGCAGTAAAAGGTTGAGTCGCCGTATTTGTGCTCTGCTCATGATGCACAAAAGAAATGAACATGTTAGAACGACCCAAAGGAGACTGCAGACCAACCAACACAAATGAAATGAGCTTACCACGCAAGTGATATGCTACCAATGCAATACTCGGCAGGATGCTCACAAGAACGTAGATGCCAAAGCGCGATTCCCGTGTAGCGTCATTCTCAAAGCCGACAATCCAACGGTACAGATTGAACGACATGCACGCGATCCAGATTGAGCTGCTGAATCCGGAGAACTGCAGCACAGCCGCCTGCATTTGGCACAGCGTTGCGTGGTGCAGGACGCTGCGGCCGACCATGCGTGCAATGATGAAAACCAAGTCAAACAGGCACAGAACAAACACAAGTCGCGCAGTGAAGTCCATTTTCCGAGCGCTGCGTTCATGCGCTTTGTCCGCGAACCACCGCAGCCAGAGGAAGTGCAGCAGCACGTAGCACGTGCCAATGAGCGACACGGCGCTGCGTTGGATAGAGCAGTCGTCACGTTAGCCCTGCGCACCCTTTCACCAATGTGTACCGCGCCGATTGACGTGACGAATATCAGTCGTTTCCCTACCTGGCGAGATAGACGGCCAGTTGAAGTGTCTCCTGCTCGCTGCTGTCTGAGATCGCGTCCGCTTCGCTGCGCAGGGATCGCGCCACCGCATCCTCCATGGACAGCAGGTCGGACATGAACGAATGAGAACGACGTCGATCTGCGGCGATCGGAAAGGGGCGTTAAGAGAGAGAGCGAGAGAGCCGATCGCCTGACGCCGCCGCTCGCAATGCGCGCTTTCTTTCCATTGCGGCGCCGCGCACGGAAACGAGCTTCTATTTAGGGTGGAGAGCGCCGGTCGGAAACCGAAGCTACTGACCACTCGCGCTCTGATTGGCTGAAATCCGTCGAACCAGTGGCACAAAGAAAGACGGAAGAGCCTTTCAAGATCCAGCCAGTGCCATTGGCGAGAGGCTGAGGCTGTATGAGGCCGGAGAAGGAAGAGGAGAGAGCGCTGCTTGCATGGCGGATGTAATGCTGCGACGTGAACGGGCGTGCAAGGATTGAGCCAGCCGTCCGTCACGCCAAGTGACTGGCTCCTGTTGACAACTGAGAGACCGACTAAAACGGAATAGCTCATGAAGAAGATCGAATGGAGATGGGGACTGATGGCGACTGGCACCAAAAGCTTGAATGCGGTGACTGATTGGCTGTGGGGATTAGACGATCTCTCTATACTGTACTGACCCCTGGCGTGTGCGTGTGTAAAGGGTGGACGTACGTCGGCTGAACTGGGGCGGCTCTTCTCCCTGAACGTCGTGCAGCTACCTCAGTAATCCGGCGCGTATCAAGCGCCCGGGATACTGATCGATTCAGGCCAGAAGCTCCGACGGTTGAGCTCGAGAAGGCTACATCCAGAAGTTGCGTCAACACATAGCATCTCAAGTCGCGAGATCCAGTGCCACCCACAGAACAGCGAACAGCGAAAGCAAAAGAAGAACAATGTCATGTGTCTGCTTGGATCGGATTGCGTTCTTTATGGCTTTAATGGGGGCGCTGCGTGTCTTTGCATACGCTCTTCAGTCGTAAAATCGTTTCAGGGTTCCGTTGATGTTGTTCTCGACCACCCGCTCTCTTCTTCTTCTTCTTCCTCTGTGCTTGGCGCTAAGATCGACCAGAGGTCGAAGGATAGAAAGATCGAGCGGATAAGGCAGCAAGCAGCCGCTGCTGCTTCACGCAGGATTCACCAGTGATGCTTAGTCCAGCACAAAATGGCCGCCCTTGCCCAACGCAAACGAGCTCAGCGTGTCCATGTCTGCGTCGTGCTCACGGTTGATCTCGCGCACAAGGTCTTTGATCGACAGCATGCCAATCAAATCACCATCGTCGTTCAGAACTGGCAGATGGCGGATATCCTAAAGAATCCACAGGTGAGTCCTTGCATCTCATTGCCAGGGGCCAAGTCATTGTAATAGTAGATGCTACGTACGCTTGAGAGCATCTTGGTCATCAGCTTGCCCGGCGTTTCGTCCTCCTTGGCCACGATCAGGCGCGCGCGCTTGGTCATGATCTGCGAGACCTTGGTGTTCTTGGCCGTGAGGTTCTGCAGCTCGACCTTCTTCATGTAGTCGCGCTCCGTGACCACGCCTGCGAACTTACCGTCCTGGCCGCTCACCGCGAGGCAGCCGAGGTTGATGCCGGCCATGCGCGTGATGGCCTCGAAGACCGTGGCGTTCTCCGAGATGACAAAGTTCACGCCGTGGTAGCAGCTCTTCTCCATCATGGTGCTGGCCGTGCCCTTGTTGTAGTGGTAGGCGCGCACGCGGCCCATGGACGCAGGCGCCACGGCGCATCGAGTCACGCGGGTCCACATGGTCTCTCTCTCTCTCTCTTGGAGGGGGAGGCGTGCGATAAAGATATGATGCGCTGTTCTTCTATCGCGTACTATGCATCCTTTCCTGTAGGATTGGTACAGTTATGCGTTTACGCAGGGAACCAGTGGTACCCAAGTTCAACTCCGTAAAAAATCCAGATCCCTTCACGACTTTTTACGCATTTGTGTGGGCCACACGTACAAGTGTCACACACACCAAAGTGAGCTGTTCGAAGAACCAATTCGGCTCGAGGGGGGACCAAAGCGTCACATGGCGACCAATGGCCCCGCCGACCCCGCAGCGGCTCCTCCTCCGTCTCTTGGACGCGTGGAGGAAGCAACCAGCAACGGAGCTGGAGCTGCCGCTACTCCTGTGACAAACGGGAGCAATGCCGTCCCGGCGGCGGCCACGTCGACAATCCCACCCAAACAGCCGCGCAAAGCGCCACCGCGGCGGCTGCGTAGCGGAAGCGGAAGTGGGAGCAACAGCGGAGGGAGATCGCTTGGAGCTACGCGAGAGAGATCTGGCAGTGGCAGGAGCCTGCATGCTGACAAGGCGGCGCCTAGCAGCACGGGGATCGCGATCGGGAACAGCTTCCGTCGACGTCGTAACGTGGCGATCGGCAGGCAGAGCTCAAATGACGACCCGAGCGAAGATGAGCAAGCAGAGCTTGCGAAAGCCAAGCGTAAGGGGCCATGCTTGTTTGTGGGCTTTTCATGCGGATACTGATGTGAATTGTGGATTTTTCACCATGCAGCCAAGCCAGCGGTAAGAGTTCGCAGTCTGAAGAACGTGGCTTCGCTCGTGCGCTCCAACATCCGCAACCAATCGCTTCGATTCAAAGGTCTTGAGAACGGGTCGCTTTCAAGTGATGATGGAGGCATGCCGAAGTTGGAGCGTCACGGCTCATCATCGTCCTTTGCAGGTGTGGCGCATCAAGTTGTGACAACGCAGCGCGCTGCAAAGGGCTTTCTGGCCATGTGGGCCAAGGACGGCAGCGCTGTGATGCACGTGTACAAGGGAATCCACATGGAGAAGAAGAAACTGGACCTAAAGTCTGTCGCCTCGGAGTACAAGGAGATTAAGCGTCGCCAGTTTTACCAGGAGCTGGTGGTCTACATGTTCTTTCTCCTGATCTTCTTCTCGCTGCTGGGCTGGCTTCCGGTGCAAGACAGCTACCAGCAGAACGATGTTGTGGGCTACCTGACCTGCCGAGAAGAAGGCGTTTGCGAATTGAAGAAGTACGGCGATGTTTACGACTTTGCTACGACACTGTCGGATCATCTCTGCCTTCGCAAGGACGTCACTGCACAATGGATGCGTGTTGGCGGCGTGCGCTTCCGCCAAGTGCGCGTCAAACAAGAGCAATGCATGATCCATAACGGCTGGCATGAAGCGTGTTATCCGTTTTACAGCGAAGAAGTGGAAGAAAGGGAGCCGATCAAGGGACAGGATGACCGCGAATACCTCTGGCATGATGACTTGGGAGCATTGCAAGTTGGAAGCTATCCGACTATTTTTTCCTCCTTGGAGAGTTACGGTTATGGTGGCTTTGCGGTGGATCTCTGCAACACCAGCGTAGACAATCTGCAAGAAGACGAATGGCTATCGGTCTCCACACGTGCATTCTCAATGGAGTTCACGCTGATCAATCCAGTGACTCGGGTGTTTACGATCGGTTGGCATGTATTCACGATAAATCCCTCAGGCCATATGAAGCATTACCCACATAGCGCTCATTTGCGGGTCGTGGGGCTTGAAGACCTTCTACTTTGGGAAGAAATGGCGACCACGATAAACGAATCCAGCTTATCTCCTGCTTCGCTGTGGTTGAAGATGCGGCGAATCCTAGGGCTTCTATTGAATGCATTCGATAAACGGATTCTGCTTTGGATCGCGCTTGTGCTGTTTTTCGGTACCTACTGCATTGGTGAGCTCTCTGAAATGTCCACGATTGGAGTGCGTCCGTATCTGCAATCAGATATGTGGAACGTGTTCGAACTGTTCCACTTGACAATTCTGGCGTCGATCCTGCTTTGCATGGTGCAGTTTTATCGCAATTCAACCGCTTTCTCAGCGCACCTCGGGCTTCTTGTGGATGGGAAGAGCATCGACACGATTGACCAATCGAGTGTGCAAGACCTGCTCCAGAGTTTCCAGAAGCTGTCGGATCTGGCATCGCTCGCATCAGCCATCAGTCTGCTCAAGGTATTTAAATTCTTGCGCATGAACTCGACGCTTAACCTACTGTGGCGCGTGTTGGGCATGGCCATGCGAGATCTTATGGGTTTCCTTGTCATTTTCAACTTGATCTTTTTGGGTTACTCCACAATGGGCAGCTATGCATTTGGCTACGCGCTTGAAGAGTTTTCAACCATTAGCATGTCCTATGGGACATGCTTCCATATGCTTGCAGGCGAAATGGATTATCCTCGTCTGCGTCAAGCGAATCCGCGGCTTGCGCCCATTTTTCTTGTTACATTTATCGTCCTCGTGTTTCAAATTCTCGTGAATATGTTTGTGGCGATTCTTTCTGAATATTACGAATCGGCAAAGAATGACGAAGGAAGTGGTGAAGATATTGAGTACGATGTGCTCACGCGAGTGCGCAATTACCTCAAGGCTTGCGCTCCCACAGTCGTGACAAAGAAGAATGAAGTGATTCGATTGGCGCCTCATCAGCAAGTGCGGTTGATCTCTACGAATCTGGTCGATCAAGAGGATACTCGGCAGCGAGCACGCAAACTGTTCCGCGGTGTTGTCTGGCGCGTTGTGGCTTTGCTTCGATTTGGCGTGAAGTTTGATAGACGAATTCAGTTTGGCGATCGAAAAATGAACAACAGCCACGGATCCGGCTCTGAAAAAACTTCTGCAGTTACTCGCATCCAGTTGTCCGAGAATTTTGATCACAAGACTATTAAGGAAATGATTCCGATCGGGATCACGCTCCGACTGCAGGGCGACTCGCTCCTGGGTGAAGGACTGACGCTCAAGGTCGTCCGCCACAACAAGCTTTCAGTCGAATGCGTGGTGCTCGGCCAGGAAGAAGTGGCGTCTTTGTCCAGCCGATTGCTTCGAAAATCGTCCTCGCTTGACAGCAATGCGCCTACGCGAGAACGTGTGCTGGAGCTTCTTGGCGGAGAAAAGATGCGCATTCCATGGAAGATCTTTGCACTTCACGTATGTCGAAGCCTGTTCAAGGAGCTGCGCATGGGTCTCATGCGCGCCATGAAGCTTTGGAACTACTCGAAGATCCATCTGGTGGATGATTACCATTTGGGTTTACTGTTCGATAGTCTACGTGAGGACGGCCGCTCAAGCCTCCGTTTTGATGAGATTTATCGCATGCTGGATCTGTATCTGCGCAAAGATCGCAAGAAGAGCCTGCTGTCTCAGGAAGAAGTGCGCCAGGAAACGTTACAGGTCATGTACCGGTTCCGCAAGTGCTTGATCGACATGCCCTCCCGTGAGAAAGAAGGCCACAACTATCGACCCAAGCCAGTGGATACAAGCCTGGTCGAGTTGGGACCGCTGGAGCATCTGGGCGACATGCTTGCCCGCAACTGCCATGACATGTGGGCCTTAGAGCGTTTGAAGCAGGGCTGGCAGTATGGAGTGCAGCGCGACGACGCGAAAAAGAAGCACCCGAATCTTGTGCCGTATGCGCTTCTGTCCCCCGATGAGCAGGCCTTCGACTACCGTTCATCTGTGGAGACCCTCAAGACGATCGTGTTCATGAACTACACGGTCACACGAGTGAATCACTCGGGCAGCTTCCACGACGGCTTATCGAGATCCTCCTCCAATATCTCGGATATCGGAGATGCAGGAAGTCCAGATGAAAAACTCGGTGACAAGTCCTCGGATCCGACGAGTCCCAAGTCAGCGGACGGGAAGAAACCAGTGCCCGCTCTGAAACGCGAGGCCATGAGCTTCCGCCGCAACAGCCTCATGGAAGATTCGCCGTTCTACACTTTGTATGGACGTGAGATGGGCGAGATTTACAAGCCGCTGCCGATTGACACAAACCTCATCGAGCTGCCCCCTCGACTCCTCCGCCTCGTGGATCTGCTTGCTGAAAACGCCCACGAAGTCTGGGCAAAGGGTCGCATGGACGAAGGTTGGACGTATGGCCCGCAGCGTGATGACGCTTCCAAGAAGCACCCTTGCCTCGTACCCTACATTTTCCTTACGGATGAGGAGAAGGAATACGATCTGAACATCGCCAAGGAGACGCTCAAGACGCTCTTGGCCATGAAGTTCACGCTCGTGGACCGATCCAGCAAGCTCACGGCGTAGATATAAGCCCCACAATTCAGCTACAATTCAACTGATTGCTTTGATAATGGAGGTATATTGCTTTTCAGTCATAAAGGAGAAACAGGAATTTCCCGATTGCTTAGACTGGCGTGGACAAGATGTCGGCAGCCTGCTCGATGGTCTGACACAGACGAATGAGCTCGCGCTTTATGGTCATGGCATTTCCGCGCTTGAGCTCGTGAGTTACGCCAGGGTAGTAGCCCACGCGGTAGTCGTCCCATTCGGACATGCCGTAAAGAGACTAGAAAGCACGGCATCAGTTGGATTCTACAGTCACGCATCAGACTAGCAAACGAAACGTACATGTCGGAGCCAGGGCATACGTGAAAGGCCAGTAGGCAGAAGGAACGCCTTTTCGGTCATGAGCAGACGGGTGTTCATCTCACGCACGCGCTTCAAATCGACCACGAGCTCTCCGCTGAGGATGTTCACCATCTCACCAGCGAGCAGTTTGATCTCCTTGGTGACGTCTACAGCGGCTGTTTCAAATTCCTTGATCGACGCACGAAGGCGGTGCATCGGGAGTTTCTCGACTATACCGACCTTGTCCAGCGCTTGCAGCAAAAAGTTCTCGCCATGGACAAGATCCCGCGCGACTTCGGTGAAGTCGTACTGCAGGAAGATCGAGTCAGCAAAGGACAGTGCAATACTTCCGTACAGCTGGGCAGCGGCGCGATGGAACGTGAAGCTCGGGTCCGCAAATTTCTTCATCCACTCGATCGTGTCGGAGGCGCTGTTTTCGACCCCAAAATAGCCGCCATCGAAGCCCAACTCGAGCGACGGCACGCCCAATCGAGCCATGAACGGCGAGAAGCGGTTTGATTTTCCTGGCAAGTCGATCTTGGGCAGTTTAGCGGTGGCATCAGTCAGCTTGGTCTTCACCAGCCAAGCAGAGTAGATGGAGTTCCCCTACGATCACGAACAAAGGGGTCAGCGTACATCGAGAGCAGGACATATTCTGCGTTTTGACTCACTCCATCCGGAAGATCTTCGTGCGCGAACGTCGAGTTGATCGGCAGCAAGGAAGTGTCAGCCTTATCTTCGTCGGAACTAGCAGAGCTGCTATCGGTGGCCAGCATTCTCTTTGCAGATGTTGCAGCGAAAAACGAGTCGGTTGCTACTTCCGACTTTGGCTGCGCGATCTCAGTCGACATGAGGTAGATGTTCTTTCGCAATGACGCCGCAGCCTCGCAACGCAAGGAACCAGCACCACGCACGACGTCGCGCAGGCTCAGATACACGATGGCGCGGCCGCCCAAATGAGAGAAGTGACGGTCGATCCACTCGGAGCTACCGACGTCCCCGAACTGCTGGCCATCAAACGATGCAAGCAGTAGTGTACGATGAGGGACCCACCCGCTTGTGATGAGATTGCCCATTCCACGAAGGAGTTCCAGGAAAACGGCATTACCCGATCCAGGAGATACTGCGCCGGCGTTCAAGGAGTCCCGTTGCGCACCCACAATCACGTAGCGGTCAGCTTCGCGCGAGCCCTTGATAGTAATCAGGACGTTGGACACCTTCTTGGTCTGATACTTGTTCTTGTTTTCAAGGGTGATTGTCGAGATGCTTGGTCCGGCGTAGTAGGTGACATTGAGGCGACCACTGGACCAGGAGGAGCCGAACACACTCGAGCCGGTCAAGTTGGACGCTGGCATCGTCGCCAGAAGTTGCTGCGCCACCTTGGCACTGACTGGCATGCTCACGATCGAGGGCAAATGTTGTCCGTGTTGTTGACCGAGAAGACCTCTTCGACGGAAATGCGGTCGATAATGGAGTCTGAGAACCCATCAGGCGTCGACGGATCGCCGTCGCCCAAGTAAACACTGCCGAACGAAGCCTCTTCGGGTGAGCGCCACGGCCCGTTCATCACAGATTTGCCTCGGCCGTATCCGTCCTCAGCTGGATCGCTATGAGTGGCGGGCAGAGTCAGCACATAACGCAATTGAAACAGGGAATGCTGATCAGCAGTACTTACTTGTACGTGATGATACCAACGGCGCCAAACGAGCCAGCAAGGATCACTTTGGCAGCCAGAGAGATGTTTCCTTCGCGAACAAGCACGATACTTCCAGTGATGTTGACACCGACCGCGACAAGAGCTTCGTAGTCGGACGAAGCGCCGAAATGCGCATACACAAGCGGGCCTGAGACCGATCCGTTCCGCGAGTAGAAGTGGAAAGGAGGAAACTGCCATGATGTCACAAGAAGGTATGAGCTCAATACACAAGCCATACGAAAGGGAGCGCCACGAACCGGCATGCGCGCGCTCTTCTTGGCTGCCTTGAAGTCGGCCATGAAATCGATGGTCGTGGTCTTGGTCGAGTTGGAGATGACCAGCTTCAAGGACTCGGGCTCATTCACGAGGATTTCGAATTCGTCGATTTTGATCGAAGCGTCCTCAATGCCGAAGCCCAAGGCCTGCGAGCGAATGTACTTGGCCATGTCGCTGTCTCCCGTAGTTCCAGTATGCCGCGAGCCCTGCGAAATATATCGATGTGAGACGAGATCTAGAGCCTGATCATGCAGCAACGCACACTTTACCAGCGTGTAGTGATCCAGGTTCCCCTTGGCTCCAGCAGCAGTTGTCGCAGACATAAATCGACGCTGCGTAGGCGGCAGAGCACTGATAAAGCAACAATTCGTGAGCCAACCGGTCCTCTAAGTATCATGAGTTTCCCTCATTACCTGAAGGATTCGTGTCCCGACAGGTAGCTAACGCAGAAGAAGCAGAACATGATGGACAGGAAAATGCCAAAAAGCGTCAAGATGCCCACGCGTCTCCGTCGAGTGATCTCCTCCTCGCTCACGTCTTCGTCGAAGAGCCCCGTGCGAGGACTGTCGATGTACAGATTCGGGCGCTTCTCGTTTCCGTTATCATCCTGCTCGTCGTCATCACCGGAACGATCTCCAGTCGGCGCCACCAAGTTGAGTCGCAGATTCCGCTTGTTCTGCTGTTGGAGCGAGTCGCTTTTGATAAAGCTCACTTTCTCCTCGTCGACCCCCATGACCCCGAATAGAGATCGCTGCCGCCGATGTCCCGCTCGCGATTTCCAACAGTGTTTGCAACTGGCAAGAGGAGCTCTGTGAGCCTTTGCTCTTCCAGCGCCTTCTCGCGCACAATCGCAGCGATGACAATAATAGAACCAAAGCATTCAATGGATCAAGCGCCGCAGAGGAAACGCTCATGGCGCATACCAAGTAAGCTGCAGCAACCGACGCAAAGGCGGCAGATTTATTTAGTGGATCCGTTTCAGAAAATCGGGCGGTTGCCGGCCATTCATCCTTCTTCTTCCTGCTCGCTTGATCAATTCCTGGCCATAGTTTTGGATCAAATCAGATGAACAAGATGCTGTTGGTTTTCTTCAGCCCACCGCCGAAGCTTTTCGTGTTTTGTTCGCCATAGTACTTCTCTATTCTATACAATCTTCCTCACTGTCTACACTCGACATCTCTGGATTTCTCTGTTTTCTTCTTTTCGATATCCTTCTTGTTTGGGTTTCAATCGTTGCTTGCGGCGGCGCATGATACGTCACGTTCACTCATTACTCACATATATACGAAGCGGCTTCATCGACTCGCTTGCGTCTGGTTCTTGTTTGTAGTTGTTTCTTCGCTCTCGCAGGACGACACGGAGCCACGTGCCGCAGGAAGACGACACCTCATCCATACTCATTGGTGCGTGTGGCTGGGGGCGCGTGGCAGAGTCGTTCATGCGAATGCTTTTCGATTGGTTCAACCCATTTTTCTTCAGTGTTTCTTCAAATTGGTTCCTCACTTCCAAGGCAAGCACTCTGCTTGGCTTAGCTGAAGCAGCTAATGCTGCGGACTTTCTTCCTCGGCTTGACGTTGAACATCGAGACCGCTGCGCGCTTCACTTCTTCAACGAGGGCATCGTAGAACTTGCTTCCGTTCAGCGCTTCCGACAAGCCAAGCTCCTTCTCGACGTGCTCCACGGCATTTCCAACCATGATCTCGAGTGTCGACGGCGTCGTGAGGTCACCGTCGCGCTGCAAGCAGCTGCCAATCTCGAACAGAGAGAATCCTGCATCAGCACCGATCTGCAAGAGCGCAGTAGAAAGGCGCATGGTCGCAATGCACTCCTCTTCAACTGCAAGCGAGCGCAGCGTCGACGCATCACGATCAGTATCCAAGGACTCGATATGGTTCAACTCCGCGCACGTGAACGGGAACTGGGACTGCGGCCACTGCAGCCAGTCGAAGGTCGCTCCATCAAGGTGCTTGTACGACGGAAGGCAAAAGCCGTGGTCGATCGGGGTCATTCCGTAGGTCTGCTCGTTGGTGCGCGTACTCAGCAGGATGTTTCCGGCATGGCGATCCGTGTTGAATAGACGCACGTCCAGAATGCCGATCTTGTGCACTTCCGGGATGGCGAACTTAAGCGTGCCCATGTCCTCCGCCGAGCACTCCGATTCCACGAAGCGCTGCATGGAGCCTTCCTTCTCCTCACCATGCACGTTCAGCGTCATCACGTTGGTCACGGGCACGCCGCTAAAGTTGCCATACGCTTCGTCCAGCAAGTAGGCAGCTCGCTCACGGATCGCGCCATTCCCGATACGGAAGCCCTTGTTCATCGGGTGCTCCGTCACGCCCACGACGCCTTCCTTCACGTACCCACGCGGGTTCTTGGGCGCCATGTACTCCTCGTCCCGCGGCTTGAAAATGCCCAGAGGGTGTTCCTTGGGGCGCGCGTCCCGGTCCTGCAGGAAGTATACACCTCCGCATCCTTCGCTCGTGATCTGGAACTGGCTGGAGCCACTCGCAAGTAGCGTCTCGACGTCTTTGGCGAGTCGCAGAGATGACTCCGATTCGATCCAGGTCTTCACCTTGGGCGCCTCAGTAGATTCGCTCTCTGACTGAGTTGGCTGCGCTTGCGGTGGGCAGAAGAAGCTCGAGAAATCAGTGTCGGGCTTGTACGCAGCCGCGGTCGCTCGCAGCGGCGACAGCGCGCCCTGCGCGCATAGCTGGATAATGGCTGGGTAGAACTTGTTCACAACCGTGTGGTGAAGGTAGTCCTTGGTCATGGGGGTGCAACTCTGCAGACGCAGCAGCTGCTTCTTTCGCTCGCTCTTCGACCGAGTGAGTCCTTCGACAATCGTCCACGCTGTCGCCGCCGTCTTGGCTGCCGTGTGCTGCTGCTGCTGCTTCTTCGCGTCCACGCCCGTCGCGGGCGGATGACGCGGACCCATGGTCTCCGCGCGACTGAAGTACCAATCGGAGAGGCCCATGACGCAGAACAGGAGAAGAAGCACACGCGCGCGAAGGCACGGACGGGGGGAGGAGGAAGGGCAAAGGACTCGCGCTCGGGTCGCTACGCGCTCTTGGTCAATGCGCTGGCGTGAAGGCTGCTGCTGCTGCTGCTTGGGCTCCGGCGTCTGCTTGCTGCGCCGCAATCTCGGATTTGCGGCATAATCTGCCACAGGGAGAAAGCCAGAAAGCCCAACTCGCCCGCTCTCTGCAGAAGCCGGATGTTACCAACGCCTAGTACCGTAGAATTGTGGCCCCTAAAAAGGGGTACGACAGTAAATCATGGTCCGACTGTGCCTTCTTCTTGTCTTTTGTTGCAAGGACGGGCTCGGGTTACGGTTGAACATCCCCCTTTTGTTCTTGCGTGGCAAAATTCATAAAAACAGACAGACACCTGATTACAAGACCTAGCCCTTCTTCTTTTTGCTCTTGTGCCATAATTTGTGGCAAATGTCGTAAATACAGTAACGTAATGCAGCAGATAATGGCAAATCAGCAGAAAATGACAATTCATATTTGTTGTCCAATCAAAATCGCGGAATGCTTTTTTAGATGATATTATTGGTAGATATTTAAAATCAGCAGATAATGACAATTGGCTCATCAGTTGTGAGTGGTGCCTAGCCATTATTGACGATGGGGACAACCAAGAAGAGATGGCGTCAAGAGGACGCTGACAAGGCAATAGCGGAAGCTCTGGAGGGAGCCAAGATCGTGGATCTAGTCGCCAAGTACGGCATTCCAGACAAGACCCTACGGAACAAGATCGCCAGAGGAATTGCGTCCGCAGCGTGGGAAGTTGGCATCGCCCAGCGCTCGGAGAATATTGTGTCCGGTTTTGACACCACAGGATTGTTTCCTCCTTTTCTTCCAGCTATGGCAAGGCGTCTTGCGTTGTTCAAGGCTGGAAGAATACAGAAAAGCGTGAGTTTCCTGCGTGGCTCCAAAAGTGCGCGAGCATGTGAGGTCTGAGATTCTTTCTCTCCCGGCAGCTGATCATGGAAAGGGAAAACGTCGTACGACCGTAGATATCAACAAGAGTCTATGAACCTCAGAGAATTTGCATGATATTGATTAGATTTGCTGATATGCATGATTTTGCTGATGTCCAGGGGGACGCTGGTTACCTGGAACCCCAAACCAAGGCACTACTACTTGGGCCCCAGTGGAATAGCTTTTGGACATAGTATGCTACTCGCATTAAAAGGTTATAACCCTATTTATACCCTTAATAATACCACACGACAAATTGTCATTATCTGATGCACTCAAATATGTTTTGTCACTTTCACCAATCATTTTTGAGCTATAGTGCGTTAACATAAGTATATCTGATATAAACAAATAGCTGAGGATCTCCTCATTCCATTTGTGTATCGAAGTCGAGATAAAAATAATGTTTCGCTGAAATATGCCAAAAAACCTAGCGGGTCCGTTTCTCGGTCGTTATCTGCTGTACTACGTTACCGTACTGACCACTATACTACATGCGCCTGGAGAAGCAGGGTATCGATCCCTGTACCTCTCGCATGCTAAGCGAGCGCTCTACCATTTGAGCTACATCCCCATACTTGGCTTCCATA